>CAUYRT010043648.1:0-11536 GCA_963574885.1 Lepilemur ruficaudatus | reverse complement strand
AATAGAAAGAAATTAATTGGCCAACTAAAAATATAAGAAAAAATTAGCCGGGCATGGTGGCACATGCCCGCGGTCCCAGCTACTTGGGAGGCTGAGGCAGAAGGATTGCTTGAGCCCAGGAGTTTGAGGTTGCTGTGAGCTAGGCTGATGCCACGGCACTCACTCTAGCCCCAGCAACAGAGACTCTGTCTCAAAAAAAAAACAACAAAAAACAATTCATTGGTTAGAGTAAGGGTTTCTAGGCAAAGTCCTTGTTGATTCAAGGCTTTGGAATAAGTTCTGTCATCAGCATAAAGTCTTTACATAAGTGGCAGCAATTTTGTTTGCAGCATCAGCAAGTACGTTCTGGAGTCAGGCAATCGCAAAATGTCATTTAGGGACAAAATGCCATTGCTCTGGTCAGCTCAGTTAGCCTTCCGTCCATACTTGTCTTCATGGTACCAGCACCCTTGAGCTCTGTGTTTTCAAAAAATTTAAAGCTTTTTGGTCAAGACTCACAGTAAGATACGATACATCGTGACTCTAGTACACAAACCATGCTTATGTGTAATAATACTGTGTGCAGTACACTTTGATATTTTCTTTTATTCTATTTCATCTTATTTCATTTAAAAACATATTGATCACAGCCTACTAAATTAACAACCAGCAGTTAAAAATCACTCCTCTAAACTATGGTAGTCTCATTCTTCTGGATACCTCATTCCTTCTTGCTAATTTATATTTACTCCCCTTCCCTGCAACTAAGGTAACCTTCTTCAGGACCCCTGTGCCTTTCGTTGGCTTTTCTATAAGGCAGGAAATCTAGCAAGGGCCTCCAACCTGAATTAAAATTGCACCTTTGCCACTCTTTCTGACGTGGCGCCTCAGTTCTCTGAACTGTTAAATGGGAGGTAAAAGCAACTACTCACAGGGATTTTTTGAGGACTCCTTCAGAGTGGCTAATGTGTAGCTTGGAAAACCATGTGATCTTAAAACTGAGGCCATAGCTGGACCAATAGTAGGAACCCCGGTCCTCAACTCAAGAACAGGTGGGACATGTGCTAATGGAAAGGAGGTGGTCTAATGTTGAAAGACTGTTTTTAGAAGCAGTGGGAGGTTGATTGTTTTCTTTCTTGATTGAAAGAGAGGGTTCATACTTTTTATATTTACTAAACAATTTATTAACTTTATGAAAGTCATGTTGTGGGAAAACTATCCTTTTGCTCTAATCTTTCAGCATGTCAAAACATAATTTTTAAAATGTTTAAAACAAAAAATGTTAAAAACGTAATTCTTACACAAATAGTAAACATGTGCCAAAGTTTTAAATAACTCATTAATAAAAGAATCAGCAGGAATACAAAACTAGTTCAAAAGAGTATTCAAGAAACTAATATCTATTTATCTATGTGTGCACAGACATACACACAAAGAAATGAAACTGGAATAAGTTCACTAAATTAGATACAAAATTGGATAATATTGTACAGGACAATAAAACTAACCACGAAGGCTATTTTTTCTACTGAACAGAAATCTTTGCATCTCTATAGAAAAAATAAACATTTTTATTTTATTAGTTTCTACAAGTTAACATCTCACTTTACAGAATTGTAAAGTAATTAGAGTTTTTGCTTCAATTAATAGGGCTGGGCACAGTGGCTCACGCCTGTAATCCTAGCACTCTGGGGAGGTGGGAGGATCGCTCAAGGTCAGGAGTTGGAAACCAGCCTGAGCAAGAGTGAGACCCTGTTTCTATTAAAAAATAGAAAGAAATTAATTGGCCAACTAAAAATATAGAAAAATTAGCTGGGAATGGTGGCACATGCCTGTAGTCCCAGCTAGTTGGGAGGCTGAGGCAGAAGGACTGCTTGAGCCCAGGAGTTTGAGGTTGCTGTGAGCTAGGCTGACACCACAGCACTCACTCTAGCCTGGGCAACAGAGTCAGACTCTGTCTCAAAAAAATAAAAATAAAAAAGTAAATAGGAGCTCAAATAATGCTACATTTTCCTAGAAAATTGATCATTAGGTAGTGTTAGGGGTTAGGAGTTGAATTGTGTCCCCCTTCCAAAAATATATTGAAGTCCTAACCTCCAGTAACTCAGAATATGACCTTATTTTGAAATAAGTTCTTCAAAAATGTAATTAGTTATGGTGTGGTCATGCTGGAGTAGAGTCCCTAATCCAATATATGCCTGGTGTCCTTATAAGAAGAGGGCCATGAGAAGACACAGAGATACTGGGAGAACACCATTTCTTCAGATGGTGGCAAGACTGGAGTGACACATCTACAAGTCAAGGAATGCCAAGGATTGCCAGTCGTTACCAGAAGCTAAGAAGGCGGCATGGAACAGATTCTCCCTCAGAGTCACAGAAGGAACCTACCCTGTCAGCACCTTGATTTTGGACTTTTAGCCTCCATATCTATGAAAAAATAAATTTCTGTTGTTTTAAGCCACCAGTTTAGTGGTACTTTGCTATGGCAGCCCTAGAAAACTAATACAGGTGGGCTTCTTAGACAGCTCTCTAGCTTGTTATTAAATGTGGTGTAGGGCAGGACGCCGTGGCTTTTGCCTGTAATCGAACTCTGGGGGGTTGAAGTGGGAGGATTGCTTGAGGTCAGGAGTTCGAGATCAGCCTGAGCAAGGGTGAGACCCCATCTCTACCAAAAATAGAAAAAATTAGGCAGGCGTGGTAGCACATGCCTGTAATCCCAGCTACTTGGGAGACTGAGGCAGGAGGATTGCTTGAGCCCAGGAGTTTGAGGTTGCAGTGAGCTAGGCTGATGCTACTGCACTCTAGCTTGGGCAATAGAGCAAGACTCTGTCTAAAAAAACAACCCTGATGTAACTTTAATGCTTTTATTTTTTTCATATTAGCTTGCATTTGAACATAGACATTTTAGTGATGTAGTCTGCTTGGCTTTATGGAGGTAGGATGATATCTCTGGGTTCTTATTGTTGATAGTTCTGTTGATGTATGTAATGTTACGCGTGACTCATAGATGAAACATTATGACACTATAGAAAATTGGTGGTTTGCTTCTCTCCCCCACCATTTCCATTTCCTTTTATCCCTTTAGCTTATATTTCAGTGACTTACATTTTTGTTGATGGCGATCCTTAACATTTATTTAAACCTTATTTTACCTGAATAAAAACATGTAAAGGGGTAAATGAGACAGAGAAACAAAAACATGATCCTTCTTGGTGCTGCACCACTAATCCCCATCCTTGCAAGAGTCCTGCTTATGAAATTACTCAAAAGTCAGATACAACTTCTGTTAAAAAGCTACACACATCTTTAGATGGTCTCTTTTTGAAGTATTTCCTGAATCTTTTTATAGTCTCTGGATAAAGGCAGCCTTTTTAAATATGATACCATAGTTAGAAATCAAGAAAAAAATTAATGGATAGATTTGATTACATAACAATATAAGCTTCTTTATGGGAAGAAGGAAAAAAAAGAAACAAAGTCAAATAACAGACTTGGAAAATATTTGGAATATAAAATCTAGGATTTTTAAAACAATCTTGACAGTATCTTAAAGAATCCCTACTAACCAATAAAAAAAAAAGAACAACCAAATAAAAAACAGAAGAATCAGGAAATACTCAAAGGAAAAAATACAAAATTACCAGTAACATGTAAAAGGATATTTAACCTTAGTAGTAATAAAAATGATAGTTTGCCTTTCAGTTTAGCAGAGACTTAAAAAAAACAATACCCAGTGATGGCAATAGTGTGGAGAAACTGTCACTTTAATCCCCTGTTAGTGAGAGTGTTAATTGATAAAAAGACCTTTTAGGTGGACAGTTTGGCATCAAATATCAAAAGTACTTCTGTTAGAAATCTCATGAAAATAATAGTCAGAAAAGCACACAGGTATGTTCATCATAATATTATTTATAATAAAAGTAATGTATAGCATATATTATAAATGAGGCACCTTTATTTCTCACAATATGTTATCCCTGTTTTAATAGTGAGGCTAGTGTAGCACAGAGAGAAAATAGAGCATGGTCACAATCCTAGGGTTCAAACTCAGGCAGTCAGCCTCCAGAGCACGTGTTGGTTTTTTTTTTTTTTTTGAGACAGAGTCTTGCTAATGTTCCCTGGGCTATTGTGCCGTGGCATCAGCCTAGCTCATAGCAACCTCAAACTCCTGGGCTCAGGCGATCCTTCTGCCTCAGCCTCCCAAGTAGCTGGAACTACAGACATGCACCACCATGCCCAGCTAATTTTTTCTATATATTTTTAGTTGTCCAACTAATTTTCTTTCTATTTTTAGTAGAGACGAGGTCTCACTCTTGCTCGGGCTGGTTTCGAACTCCTGACCTTGAGCGATCCTCCCGCCTCAGCCTCCCAGAGTGCTAGGATTACAGGCGTGAGCCACCGTGCTCAGCCACAGAGCACATGTTCTTAATCATGACACTACCTTGCCTTCCAAAGCAACCTAAATGTTCAATGTTTGCCAGTGTAGGATGCATTTACCGAAGTATGGTACTTGCATAAAATGGAATAGTATGCAACCACAATCAATCAATTTTATAAAAAGTACTCATCTTATATATGATCTGATCCCATTTTTTTCCAAAGGATCTTTTTAAAAACTCAAAAAACATCAAAACTAATGTGACTTTATCTGTCAGTATTGGTATTATGGGTGGTTTTAATTATAGTAGTTAAAAGCATAGGCTTTGGAGGAGTTCCAATCCCAGCTCTGTTCCTTCTTGCTGTGTTCTTTATGATGGCTACTTAAGTTCTTGGGGCCTCAATGCCATCATTTATAAAACGGCAGTGACCAGTCCTTCAGGATATGTGTGTGACTGTGTGTCAAAGAGGAACGAGAGAGAGAAAGAGAGAGAATATGAAATAACATAATGAATTTACTTAGTACCCTTCCTGGTAAGCATCTAATAAATATAGTTATTCTTATCATTTATGATAATTTTTCTATATTGTCTGAATGTTTTACAATAATAATACATTATTTTTATATTCAGAAAGATAAAGTCATTTCTTTTCTTTTCTTTTTTTTTTTTGAGACAGAGTCTCACTTTATTCTCATGGGCTAGAATGAGTTCCATGGCATCAGCCTAGCTCACAGCAACCTCAAACTCCTGGGCTGGATTAAAGCAATCCTCCTGCCTCAGCCTCCCGAGTAGCTGGGACTACAGGCATGCTCCACCATGCCCAGCTAATTTATATATATATATGTGTGTGTGTGTGTGTATATATATATATATATATATTAGTTGTCTAGCTAATTTCTTTCTATTTTTTTAGTAGAGACGAGGTCTCGCTCTTGCTCAGGCTGGTCTCGAACTCCTGAGCTCAAAGGATCCTCCTGCCTCGGCCTCCCAGAGTGCTAGGATTATAGGTGTGAGCCACCTATTTTGGAAAAAAAATGAAGTAAAAGAAAAGAAAAATACCCCTGGGAAAAAGCTCAGATTGCTTAGAAATTTATCTGTTAATTGTTGGCCTCAAGAAAATGCTTAATAATACTCAGTTTGTACTAGCTCCCCAAAATAATGATTTAGAAGGTAAACGTTCTAGATAAGCAAAACACCCTGTAAGCATTTGGTGTGTAAGTGATTAAAGACTCATATTCATACCTGCTGAGCAAAGAGGCACATAGGTTGAGTCTCTGGTGATAGTCAGGAACTACCAGAAGAAAATTACTCACTACCTTGGTTATGCTTCTCAGGTTAGGGGTCCTTACTCTGTTCCAGCCATCTCAACAGTGCTTCGTGTCCCAGTAAGGACTTTAGGGGCACTGAATGGGGCACCTCCAGCTGGGAGTACACTTGGTTTTCTCCTGCTTTCTGTATCTGTCTCCACATGGATATGTTTCCATATTTTTTGCCGTATTTTGCATCAGCCACTTGTCTGTTTTGACCACCAAAACACTGAATATGGAATACATATTTATATTTATAGAAAAAGTTACTTTTTCAAAATCATGTCTATGTTACAGATTTTACACCCTGAAGTCCAAACTCTAGATCTACGGAGCTGTGATATTTCAGATACTGCTCTCCTGCACCTGTGTAACTGCAGAAAACTGAAGAAACTAAATTTAAATTCCTCAAAAGGAAACAGAGTTTCCATAACTTCAGAAGGTATGTTTATTAACACTGAATAAATTGGCAAATTACTGTTCACCATCTGGTATAGTTGTGAAACAAAGAAGGGGAAAAATATGTCAAAAGAGAATATGATGATATCAAAGAAATAGGAATTATATTTATTAGGTCCAGAGCTGAGAGAGAGAGACATGCAGAGCCTCCTGTGTAGCAAAATGCTGTTTATTTTGAGCATCTGGGTGCAGATGGGCGTCCAAGAGAGAAAAAGGGAGAGCTTTGGGTTTTATAGAGAGTTTTTCCAGGGGGAGCAAGTAAGTGGGCCAGAACAGCCATTTGTAATTAATTCTTTCTCTAACAAGCAGCTTCTAGGACCCCTGTCCCAGTCACTTCCATCCTTCGGCTCTGACATTGTCCTTATCAGGAGAGCTAGAGAGGGATGAACTTTGTCTCTATCAGGGAGGGAGGAGGAAGGAATGCTGACTGCAGCTGTCTGTTAGATTTACAAAGTCCTGGAACTCTCCAGACTCCTGTGGCTGTTGTTTTACAAGCCTAAATTTTGCATTAACCACATTCTGTCCTATACATACTTTTCAGGTTCCCACCTGGAACAAACCTAACAACATTTATCAGTAAAAATATTCAGAAAATAGGCTGGGCATGGTGGCTCACACCTATAATCTTAGCACTCTGGGAGGCCGAGGCCAGAGGATTGCTTGAGGTCAGGAGTTTGAGACCAGCCTAAGCAAGAGCAAGACCCCATCTCTACTAAAAATAGAAATAAATTATCTGGACAACTAAAATATATATATATAGAAAAAATTAGCCAGGCATGGTGCCGCATGCCTGTGTAGTCCCAGCTGCTCTCGGGAGGAGCTCAGGAGTTTGAGGTTGCTGTGAGCTAGGCTCATGCCACGGCACTCTAGCCTGGGCAACAGATTGAGACTCTGTTTCTGGAAAAAAAAAAGCTTTTGTAAAGCTTATTCCCCACACCCACGTCCCAGAGGTCAGTGGATGGGGCTGAAAGTTCTAACTCTCTAATCACTGGTATTTCTGGAGAGGACCCCACCCTGAAGCTAAGGGCCCTACCCCATCCCCTCATTAGCATAAACTCCAGTGTGATCAAAAGGGAGTCATGAATAATGGAAGACACTCCTGTCATTGAAGAAATTCCAGGAGCTCTGTGCCAGGGACTAGGGACAAAGACCAAATATGTTTCTTCTTATATCACAACTTCCATAGTGGACATTGGTAGATAAAATAACCATTCTTTAAAAAATAAATAAATATTCTTTCTTAAGATATGAAAAATCATAAAAATGATCTGCCCATGAATTTACCATCTTTCCTTTCGTATATATTGCCCATAAAGTTGTCTTTTAAGAGTGCTACAATGTTTGTCCATGACTGAAGGGCCCAGGATCCCCAAGGTACTCTTCTATTTATGGGACAGTGTTATGCACGCATCTCCAATGTGCATTTATATCAGTTCATTTGGATTTAAGGAGTTCTCTTTTCTTGACCCTCAGGAAAATATAAGATTGGTCCAGGCTAACAGAGAAGGAGCATGGTGGTAGAAAAGAAATCCACGTTTGAGGACAAAGTGGGGCAAGAGAGAATGCATAGGTATAGCTATAAATTTCTAACAATAAGCATGAAGACCATTACTTAAAACATTTGGGCAATTTACCTTTTGATTTTCCTCCAGAATGCTCAAGAAAGTTAACTTTACTACTTTAAAATTTTTGTTTAACCAAACGGAGAATCATTTACTATTTAACTAACTAATTTACTTCTGTTTCTTGGCTATTTCCTAAAAGCAAATCTACCTGTGCACAATAAAGGCTCGCCATTAACTGCAAATTCTACAGGCTGTATAGGGAATTCCAAAAGAGTTTTGAATAATAACAGCATCACTGGAAAATAAATATATTCTCACAGACGGACTACTTCGAAAAAGGATAACATACAATTGGTGATTGCTAAAAAGAAAATCAGTCACATTTCTCATATATATGTACATACATAGCTCATCAACATATAATTATGTTTTCCCCCAGGAATAAAAGCTGTGGCTTCGTCTTGTTCATACCTGCATGAAGCGTTGTTGAAAAGATGCTGCAATCTCACTGACGAAGGAGTCCTTGCTCTTGCACTCAATTGCCGGCTGCTAAAAATCATTGATTTAGGTGGCTGCTTAAGTATTACTGATGTGTCCTTACATGCATTAGGAAAAAACTGCCCATTTTTGCAGTGTGTGGACTTTTCAGCTACTCAGGTAAATGAAATATAAGCTTGAAAGATACAGACATTGTGTTTGCCCAGTGTATCTCGATGACCAATAAAAAGAATACAATTAATTTTTTTCATTTTTGTTGAAATTTGTTAAATAATTGCAACGTGATTTTGCATATCCCCCTCAATTATTTTAAGTAACAAAGGTGGAAGGTGTGTATGGCTAAAACCCATGGTTGTTAAATGGGAGGCAATAAAACTATATCTAAATTATTACTTTTAGAAAATTCCATTTCCATCATCTCCATTTATAGGCTGTTTCTTTTTCCCTTTTTAAGGTATCTGACAATGGTGTGGTTGCGCTTGTTAGTGGACCTTGTGCCAAGATATTAGAGGTAATTTAAAAATAACTATGAAGATAATGGTAACTAAATTTTTATATTTTTCTTAGAAATTATTTTTTAAACCTAGTAGACAACTAGTGACTTATCAATTAGGTATTTTATGGACTTTTTTCTTTTTTGGCCTCTACCTCTTTATCCCAGAGTAAAGAAAAACTGGTAAAGTTAGGAGATAAAATCAATGTGCTTTAAAAGAAAAACTCAGATGGGCACAGTGGCTCATACCTGTAATCCCAGTGCTTTGGGAGGGCAAGGCGGGAGGATCACTTGAAGCCAGGAGTTTGAGGCAGCCTGGGCAACATAGCAAGACCTCATCTCTACAAAAAATTTAAAAATTAGACTGGGTGCAGTGGCTCATGCCTATAATCCTAGCACTCTAGGAGGCTGAGGCGGGAGGATTGCTCAAGGTCAGGAGTTCGAAACCAGCCTGAGCAAGAGCGAGACCCCGTCTCTACTAAACATAGAAAGAAATTAGCTGGACAACTAAAAATATACAGAAAAAATTAGTCGGGCATGGTGGCACATGCCTGTAGTCCCAGCTACTCAGGAGGCTAAGGCAGGAGGATTTCTTGAGCCCAGGAGTTTGAGGTTGCTGTGAGCTAGGCTGATGCCACAGCACTCTAGCCCACGCAACAGACTGAGACTCTGTCTCAAAAAAAAAAAAAAAAAAATTAGCCAGATGTGGTCGAGCACACTGGTAGTCCCAGCTACTATGGAAGATCAAGAGGGAGGATGGCTTGAGCCCAGGGGTTGGAAGCTACAGTCAGCTATGATTGTAACACTGCACTTCAGCCTGGGTGACAAGAGTGAGACCCTGCATAAAATAAAATAATAACAAAATAAATGAAATGAAATAAAATTTTTTCCCCCAAAATTTTAGCTTCTAACAGATTTAAGGATGGTCTTATTATGGAGGAACATTGTGAAAGTTTATCAATGTGTTCTTTAGGATTAGTATATTCTTTAGGATTTCATGTCTGACTGATATTTCTATTAGGACTACTAATTCTCTTGCTATCCTATTTTTCTCGATAGCCACAGTGTACAGCCATTTAAGAAGGTCTTAAATTAGTGTTCAGCCTTTGAATTTAATGATTGATACAGCACCAATAACCTGCTTCTAACTCGATTAGGAAGCCTTTTATCCCAGAATTTTGGTTTCTTCCGTTCCCAATTGACAGTGGTTTGTTTGTTTAATATAGCTATGCTTTTTACAGTAAACCACATCAAATCCTTTTTTGGAAGTAAGCAGGCTATAAATGAATTATAAAAGTTAGTAATAATAACTGTTGTAATAGAATGACAGTGCCATGTTTTTACCAAAGTATTTCTCCTTATCACTCAAAGAGACTCCTTTTTTTTTTTGTGATATTTATGTATCTGGGTCCTGCTTGCCTTGTTAGCATATATATTTCTAGAAATCTTTTTATTAAGAAATTATCACATTATTCTTATACCAAGTTCCAAATTCTAAATTGCATCCTAAACCAGGGGCAGTAATTTTTACTATTTTAAATGTCAACATTTGTTGAGCACTTATTATATTCCAGGCTCCATGCTAACTTCCTTATATTAATTAAGTTCTTTAATTATTATAACATCCTATAATCACCATAATTTGTAATAAAGTTGTCAAATAGTTAATTTAGTTTGTCATCATCTAATAAAACCATCAGGAAATTAGTTGTTATGCAGTGCTATGCTAGAAAGTATACTTACATATATATCCCGATATTATAAAATTAAGAATACCAACCTAAGCAGAATTAGGAAAAAATACAATTACCAGTAAGTATTGGTGATTATAGTGCCATATCGTTGACTTTTTCATTTTTCAGTTTTCCCAGCTACTTGGGAGACTGAGGCAGGAGTTTGAGGTTGCAGTGAGCTATGATGACACCACTGTACTCTAGCCCAGCAGACACCGCAAGATTCTGTCTCAAAAAAAAAAAAAAAGAAAGAAAAGATTCATCTAATGCTTGATGTGTATACTTGTTGTAGTATTGTTCCTTTTCTTCTGAAAAGTTGATATTAAATGATATGCATATTATAATCAATCACATCTTACAAATAAAGGAAACCTTTATGAAAGAAACCTTTTACGAAAACTCATAAAAATTGAGGCAAAAAGCATCCAGTGTTATAAATTGGCAAAGGTAGCCTATGATATAAACTGGTAAAAGGAATTTTTATACTGCCATGTAACCACCACCACAATCAAGATATGGAACATTTCCATCACGCTAAAAAGTTTTCTCCTGTCCCTTGTAGTTGATCCCCTTCTGTGACCCTCTCCCAGGCAACCATTGATTTATTTTGTCATAGTTTTGCCTTTTCTACAATTTTATATAAATGGAATCATGCAGAATATAGTCTTTTGTTTTTTACTTCTTTCTTTTACTTTACTTCTTTCACTTAGTGTAATGTTTTGAGATTGACCCATGTTAGTGTATGTGTTAATAGTTCATTGCCTTTTATTGCTGAGTAGTATTCCATAGAATGGAAATGCCACAGTTTGTTTATACTTTCACCATCTGATGGATATTTGGGTTTTTCTAATTTTATACTATTATTAATACTGCTACAGATATTTTCGTGCAAGTGTCTATGTAGACATACATTTTTATTTTTATTTTATTTTATTTTATTTTATTTTATTTTATTTTATTTTATTTTATTTTATTTTATTTTTTTGAGACAGAGTCTCACTCTGTTGCCCGGGCTGTAGAGTGCCGTGGCATCAGCCTAGCTCACAGCAACCTCAAACTCCTGGGCTCAAGCGATCCTTCTGCCTCAGCCTCCTGAGTAGCTGGGACTACAGGCATGTGCCAC
>CAUYRT010043647.1:0-65095 GCA_963574885.1 Lepilemur ruficaudatus | reverse complement strand
GAGAAAATAGGTTAGGGAAGAGAGCTGGACGTGGAAAGAGCCTATGTATTTCTCACCTTCCTACTAATTGTAAGTAGTGAACAAAGAAAAACAAGTACACATACACACACATGCAAACTACCACGTGGGCTGTGAAACTGCTTTGGGAAAGGCAGAAGAAAGAAGTGAGACTGTCTTACTATTTGAAACGGGCAGAGAAAAGATGCACTGATTGAAACCAAGAGAACAGTGGAAAATGAAGACAAGCTAGTTAGTTCTTTGTAGCAGAAGAGTTGGCCAAGCACCTAGTTCAAGACTAAGAAATGTCAAAACGGAAAGCATAGATTTATTAATAATTATTTAAGTTTGCATGTATTATCAGGACTAAACATCACAAATTGGCTGGTTGAAGGATAAACTTACCTACACAATATTGTTTCTATGAGAAAATGTGCTACAAGTTCTCAAAAAATGATTTATATAAAGTCTGAATATGACTCATGACTGAGAACTACTTTTATTAATTATCCCCCAAAGCACCAAACAAATGAGAAAGGCAGTAACACAAAATAAAACAGTGGAAGCTTAAGAAATGATGAAAACATTAAGACAATGGTAAATATCTCTTTAAAATACTTACAGGGATTATTTTGACATTTTACACAGATTTTAATTGATTATTCTAAGTTGTTATATTAAAAACTAGGATACACACAGCATAACCCAAGCTTAAACTTAGTGTACAGATTCAATACTTTAACATAAATATTAAAACATACACACACAAAATGAGCCATTTTTCTATGTTTTCAACAAAATGATTACTTTTCTTTTTCCATATACAAAACAAATTCTCAATTAACCAGAAAATGAATGAGGTATAGTATTATTATGACACAATAAGATTTCACATATAATACGTAAATACAAAAATTGTGTATTTACAAGACTTACGTATAAAAATAAACCTAGATTTTTTTATATTCTGCTTTATGAGTAAAATTAGCTTTAAAAATAAAGCATTTTATTAGTCTAGTAATTAATTGTTCAAATAAGAACATTTTAAACCCAAAGTAAGGTAATAGCATCTTACAGCTACTTGAAAACACTGGGATGACACATCAAGACGGTAAACACTTGAAAAATGCCTAATACATTTTTCCAAAGTAATTACGAATGTTGACCCTTCTATACTTACTAAATTACAACGTGCATAATCATACTCTATAGTTCTTTCTTACCCTATAATTTTAAGCATTATTTCTTCACTACCTTGCTGATATAGAACTTGGAATGAAATTTCTATCCAAATTTGTTCTTCAGGTCCACATTCTTATAAGATGAAATGTTTAAGTGCTTTGTTCTTTAAATTCACAAAGCAATTTGACAATGAATATATTAATATCCTAAAAATGAGCAGCCAGATTAGAAAGGGCATATGGAGAGGCTTCTTTATAATTTGAGTTCCTTTAGTCTTAAAACATTACAAGAAAAACAACTGTCTTCATAGATGTAAGCTGAAAAGATGAATTATGTCTAGCAATTTCATGATTAAGAAAAATCTATTTTACCTATAAATAATCCAATTTCGTCTACTTGCCTCAATAAAAAACATTTTCCAAAAAATTTTTCAATATAACATTCTTATATGTTAGAAGAGTTAAAATTAAATAGAGACCCATTTCTTATGAAAGAACAGTACAATGTAAGTGGTCACTATTTCAAAATCATCCACTAAGATGCTGGCAGGGAAAAAAAACCAGAGCTTGCCTGGCACATGGTAGAAGCTCAATAGATATTTATTGAATGAAAGAATTTAATGGTGAAAATATTCCAGTGGGGAACAAATGAAAGCTGGAATAAGAACTTGCCCCTCTCATTCCAATTACTTAAATGTAAGCTCAGTAATAATGAAAAACTTATTAAATTAAATGTTTAATTCCATTTCTTATTAAAGCAAACATATTTCAAAATAAAAAGCAATTGCTTCTTTAAGCAACAAATCTAATTGCCAACTTCCTGCATGTTCCTCAAAATTATTGCATCATAGTATAATTCCTTTTCAGAAGTTAACAGATCTCTAATTTACATTAGATGACTAATAATTTTTTTGGCCATTTACTTAAATGGGTGTGTGCAAATCCATATTATGGGAATAAAAGTAAGGCTACTTTTTTACTCCAGAAAAATCACTTATTCTGTTTTAAAAAGGGACATCTAATTTGAATAATCAAGATTATATTTCTTTCCCCTGAAGGAAAGAACAGTCTCAATTCTGTTTTGAAGTTGGCACCCACATACTCAATCTTGGTTAATTTCCAAAATCACATGTTACAGTAAATCCTCTTCTTTCAATGCCAGAAGTTTTTGCTCCTAGAAATGGTCTTACTGGTATCTTCACAACATATCAGTATCTCCCTATCTGTTGATCCTAGAGAGCAAGAGTGGCCAACATACTTAATCTAGAAGTTTGACTTCTGCTTTGAGCAAAATCTTATCTGTTAAATCTGAGAATTTAATACAACAGTGGTTTTTAAAACAACCACCTTGGTTGGCTGTGCACTGTTATTACCTGGGGAGCTTAAGTTATAATGAAATCCTGCGGTGGTGCCCACAAATATGAGGAGTGGGGACACACAGAGGGGTGGAGGGCGTGTAGTGATTGTTTAAATAGGTAGCCAACCATTAAAAACTTGTTAGCTCTTAATACACAGAGGGTTTTCCTATAAACGAGGTACTAAAATTTCAGTTTTTGGAAAAACAGAGAACATACTTTGGCCAATTCAGATGGAAGTCTTATGAGATTCACTGAAGTGTTTTTCCAGTGAAGAACCAATAATTGGCTCAAATGAGCTATTCTCTCTTTCCTCCTAGAGGGAGGGCGAGTGAGTGACCAAAGGAGTGAGCTAGAAAGCATATGAGTACACACTTGGCAAATTTGTTCTCTTTTCCTTTAAAATGGGAGCGAAGACTGAAGAGTGAAAGAAAAAAATTCCATAACAATTTGTAAGTTTCCTACTCCCTTTCTTCAGAGAATTTTCCTACTCTCTTTATTCAAGTAATGATCTGAACATTTCTAACTTAAAAATATTAACATACCCTTACTAGGCAGGGACCTGACCTAAAAGCTCAAATGGATTAAAAAAACAACATTCTGTGCTGGACATTTCAATTAAAGTTTCTATAATTAATCCTTTGATTTAAAGGAAAACAATATCTAACTGCTTTGTTTTATAAATGTGAGCTTTTACTATTCTTAATACTATTACTATTATTGATTTATTTCATTATTTATTCATAAAATTCTTGAGTAGGAAAAATATTATTTCTTAGGACAATATCAAGATTATAAGCATTGTGACCCCATAAATTAAAGTTTAAATTTAAAATGTCAAAAGTCTAAAATTCATACTCATTGATCCAGCAATGTTTGTTATCATTAGGCAACACGCAATTCTCACCAGTGACTGGGAAAAGGAGGGGGCTGAAAAGGCAGAGCAGGAGAGTCAGGGAAGTTTTTCTGTCCTTTATCATCAGCATGTATAGCTTTTCTAATAATCACTGAAAGATGTAGATGAAGAATATTTACTTAATGGGAAATTTTCCACATATATTAAGTGAATCAAGTTATGACTGTGTATGATCCCAATCCTCTTAGTGTATATAAATGTATAGGAAGGAAACTGAAAGAGTATGTCAACAGTTTGGACATGAAGTGGCAGAGTACAGGTATTTTTGGTGTGATAGTCTATAGTTTCCAATAGGAGCATATATTTCTTTTATATGTAGAAAAAAATATTTTCACATAATATATTGTTATTATGCCCCACATGGCTACACTATACCAACTAAAGTTAAAAGTTTTTTGGTTTAAAAAGAATGACAGAATTTATGATCCAAGCCATAATTTTATACTATAAGATAAATGATAATGAAAATAATGATAGGAATGGGATGATTGTCAGTGTCCAATAACACGGACTTAACATAAAAAAATGAGAATACTCTTAACAGAATTCTATAACTCCATGTCTTCTGATAACTTAAAAGAAATTTTTGAAAACTACATTACAAAAAGTTGTTTACTTAATACATAACTAAGAAGTAGATTTAACAGTATAAAAATCAGTCCATGGATGATAGATAAATATGTTAACTAAAATGAGAGCTATGTGGGAGCCCATCGGTAAACAAATCACAGAAGCCAACTATACCCTACACCATAAGATCCTCTTAATTCCACCACAGACAGATTGTCATCTGAAGGACTCATAGCAACTTGCTAAATAAATGGCTTACTATTGCCAATTATACATAAATTATTATGTATGAACATGTGTTCCTGGATATGCATTAAAAAATGAACTCACCAGGGCCGCTGATGTATTCCTTAAGGCCTTGCCTATATTTAAGATTAAGAAGTACTTCAAGTACTTTGGATGTTAATTTCAACTGTTAAAATCAAAAGTTTTTATTTACCCATTTGAACTGAAACCTGCAGAATAATGCTGCTAAGTTGCACAGCATAAATGGCTTTAAGAGCATACCAACATTTAATCAGTCTAGAAAAGACATTTTAAAGTAAACTTCAAAATGCATCTTATTCATCACCGAAAGTATTATTTTAGAATTAAGTGAACTGCATACAATTTTAAATGAAACATTTAATAACAGAATATTATGCAGAGGCTAAAATTATGAATCTGTAGCTGTGTAAGAAAATGTTACAGGAAGCAGCTAGTGAAAAAAGCAGATTTCTGAATGGTATGCACATTATGGCTACAACTATATGAAAATGGTTGATGGTGAGATTGTGTCAAAAAACACTTTAGTATTGTGTATGTATCATTGCTTTAACTGAAATAAAAGGTAATAAAAGTTACAGATAAGGCAACTTTTCTAAGCCTAAATGCCCACTTTACTTTTCTTTGGATCCACATTTTAAGTAAAGAAATAAAGCATAAAACTGAATGCACAGCTGTTTGCTTCTAGGGATACAAACAGGAGGAAATAAACGGAGGGAGGCTAATGTCTGCAAGACTGGGCTGACTACTTCATTCCCAGCTGTGTTTTAATTTGTCTTACTAAGTAGTAACAAACCCTTTTTTATGATAGTCAAAAGCTGAGAATTTCTGTTTGTGCCCAGCGAAAGTTAAAGGCACACTAGAAAATATTTGGAATGTTACATTCAGTAATTTGTCTGGTCTATATCCCAAACTGTGTAACATCAGTTGAATTTTTTGGGAGTTAAACAATCCTAATTTAAATTCAGGGATGATGACAAAGATGTCTGATCACTTACAAGTAACTTAAGATACAAAGAATAGGCAAGTTAAAGTTATACCCAATTTACTGCAGTAAGAGAATTAAGTATATAACAAAGCAAGTGAGTGTATCCTGAGGTCAGTTTATGCCACTGGATCATAACTGCAAACAGTTCTTTACCCTTCAAACACTACACAAGATTTCTACTATAGCCACAGGAATCAAGACTACAGGGATATGGTCATATAGAGGTGAGGCAATACTAAATCAGGTGAATGTCTTTATTACATAGCTAATTTTAGACAGTAGTCCATTTTTTCTTTTAAATGAAAAACCATAAAGTTGGTACAAGCCCAGAACCTGAAAGAAATCAAGAAGGGGACATCCATAAATAAACTGAAAGTAGACATTCTTCAAGCTACCAATTTTCAATGGCATCAGCATAATACGGCCACCTTTACACAGGACACTTGATTGTACAAAACACACTAATTTTAAACCTAAGTTTATTAACTTAATTTTTTAAAACTTCATTATAAACTTCATCCAGGTTTACGGCAATAGTTGTATTAGTTGACACAGGTGGAGGTTTTAAAAGAAGCTTTCATAATAGATACAATTATAGGTTACATAAAATGATGATTAATTCCATAGTTGAGCATCACTCAATTCTTCCATTGCCTTTTTTGATATGGTGAATTTTTAATAATGTGATGACCTATTGTTTATATTGTAGACGGAAGTTTTACCGTAAAGCACAATTGCTAAAAGATCTTTAGCACACAGACCCGCCTGATTGCCAACCCACCCCAACCTTGAATCCCAGGCTCTGCCAACTCTCTAAGGTTTAGGTCGTCATTTGTAAGACGAAATGCTTACATAGTGACAGGTGCATAAATGCTTGATAACTGGTGGGTAGGTCAGTATCATGTATGTAATAAGTGACATAATGCATATACAACACCCAGCAGAGTATGTAGAACATAGTTCAATGTTCCATAAACAGCATATAATACATAAAACAAATGGACAAGAACTTAAAATAAGTAAAAGCAGTTTCTGATTTCAATAATTGTTTTCTCAAAATCTAAAAAAGAAAAAAAAACCCACTCTCTATTAGCTTTTGGTATGTTATCCCTACTGTCTAGCACTATACCTAGCAAATAGTAGATATTAGATAAATGTTGTTACATTACTAGATAATGACTATCAAAGTCCATTATGAAGTTCTAAGAATTTGCAGACATTGCCTATTTTCTCTTTGTATCTCCGATGCCTGACAGATATCTGACATAGAGTAGTACTCACTGAATTGCATCTTTTCCCATTTGATTAAAAAATAAGCTTATTTGAATTTTTAAAACTTTGTAATTGAAAACTGAGTGCAGGGGATTTAGTGTTTAGACTGCAACATACAAAAGGGTAAGGGCCAGGTCCATCTAGTCCTTTACTGTATTTCCAATACACAGTCAAATGCCTCACATTTATTAGGGGCTCAAATGTTTGAATATACGCATGCATTTTTTTCCATGTTCTGTACAAAAAGGGAAGCAAAGGCCTGTCAACATCATAATTCCTCACTGGAGTTCATACAAAGCAAATGCATGGTGAGGATATAATGGAAAAATTATTGCGAGGAAGCCCTGTTTTAAGAAAAAGTCTTGGAAGTGACAACTAGAAGCAACAGCAAAACAAGCTAGTCACAGTGAGGGACTAACATCAGTCTAAATAGCTTACAGACTTTCACATGTTTTCTTACCAAAACTAAAACATTAAAAAAATTTTGGTGCCATATATTATACAGTTTCATCAATAATACATAGTTTTTACCTGAGAAACTACATACAATCAATTTTTTAAAGTAAAAAGCTAACTTTTCAGACTGCTCTATAAAAACCTCTTAATTATTTCCTCTTCTGTTTCACAGAAGTTGTAATGACTGGCTTGGTCTATTCCCTAAGGAGGGAAAAAAACCATGCAAGGAAATGCTCCTAACCTTTTGACCACCTCTGACAATTAAAGAACACACTCCAAAGAGGTCCCTGCAATACTAACTGTGAGAGATAACTGTTACAGGAAACCTCCAAAAGGAAGATTATAAAACGGAAATAATTCTATCAAAAAGCAAACAAAAATAACATACAGCAATTATTTAAATTACTTTCTCTGTACTTCTGGGTCTGCCTGTATAATCTATTACAGAGAGAGAGACCATTATTCAATGTACACTTTACAGGAATGTCTTTGAAGATAATAAAGCTCTTCAACCACAGATGAGTTATTTTCAGAGTCAGTGATAGGAGTTGTTTCTAGGGGTATTAGTATATTTGGAACAGTGAGGTGTTATCATGCTCAGTTCCACGGAAGCCTGAAAAGGTCACTATTCTTCCCTATGTGTTTGATTTATTATGAGGATTATGAAAAAGTTATTCTATCTCTGATAGAATCTTGTCACTTAAAGTGAAGGCCTTTCAGTCTTGAGCACAAAGTAGTAACAAATTCAAGATAAAGACTAGTAATATTGTATGGCCAAGACTACGATTCACACCTTTAAAACTGTTATCTTCTTTTGCAAAGGAAAATAGATTCCATTTTATTCTAAACAGGTCACATTTAAAGTCCAAATACCAGTAATTCCTGGGCTTACACAGAAATCCACAGGTTCCCAAACTGTACTAGATCGGGTAAATGGCTGACTAAAGACTAACGGAGCAAAATGCACACATGCACAAATGAGAAGTGAAGAAAAACAAAGGTGTGGGGACTTAACGGGAAAGAATCTGGCTTTCTTCCATCCCCAGAAGGGGCTCTCTCACTAAATGGAGTTGGGTTCAAGACTCAGAAACACCGACCAGCAGTGTTTTTAAGATTGTCTGAATTTCCTTCTTGTTAGGTAAAACAGCAGATATTATAAAAACACATTTAAGTTATTTTACATAGAGCTGCGAATTCTTCCCAGTGACAGCAAGGTTTCAGATAAGGACTGACAGTTCCCACGTACATCTTTAAAGTAATCTGCTTCAAGACAGTCCATTGAAGGAAACCGGCAGGGGCAGTCTACTCCACATGCACACTGCTGTGGTAGTCCTCCCTGCTTTTCTGACTCACTGTTTCTCACCCCTTTCCTCATTTTCCTTCCTATGCCTCAGCCAAGCCATCGTAAACCCAGAGGTTTGACCCAATATGGACACAGAAATAAAGGTTTCTCACTCTTACCTGGCATTAATTTAATATTAGTAGGTAACGCTGGGGCATGTGAACCCCTTCAGGGCAAAGCCTGTCATTCCTCTGTACTCACAAGGTACAGACCAAAATACAGAAGGCACTCGGCTTTGGCTGATGTCTCGATACAAGATGACATTTTATTTTAAATCACAAAAAAAGCCAGTATAAATATCAGCTACTAATAGATTACAGTTTTTAAGTATAAAACACACTCCAAATGTTCATTAATGTATACAAATAAGCGAACAGAAAAAGTGGAAAGCATTTAACCATCATATTTAACCATTTCCACTAGACAAAAAATCAGCAATCTTTCTTACAGTTACTTCTTCCAAATTATAAAGTTCTTTTGTCAGGCATTTTCTCTAATAATTTCTTACTGAGTTTGTGGTACATACTAAAATCTATGTTTTTATAGGTCAAATATTAAGGTGAAAATACATTATCCATTGAGAAGTATTTTGGTTCTATATAAATTAAAAGATTATATAGATTATCCTCTAAAAAAAAAACAAGAAAGCATAAATGAGGAGTGCACAAAATAGGGCATAAATAAATCTACACCAGCAATCATTACAAATGTAAGTTGACTAAATTTTCAGGTTTAAAAAAAAGTTTTATCAAATTGAGAAAAAAATCTATTATATATTATTCAAAAGAGATGTACCCAAACATATGGATAAACAAAGATTTTTTTTAAAATAAAAGACCAGAAAAAATTAAAAGTAGTTAAGTGCTAAATAGATAACAAAGCCAGACAATGGCACAAAAGCAATTCATGTAACCAAAATGTTTGTGGCCCCATAATATTCTGAAATAAAAAAATACATATAAAAGAAAAACAAAAGCCAGACAATGACAGAAGAGAGGAAATAAGAGGACAATTTCACTTATTATCATAAATAGCAAAGTCTTAAAGTATCAATAAACCCAACAGACCAATGTATAGAAGATATTTAGGGCAATAAAACTATTGTTTAATACTATAGTGGTGCATATGTCATCATACATTTGTCAAAACCCACTGAATGTGTATCACTGTGGCACAGGATGTCAACAGTGGGGGAGGTTTGTGTGTATGTGTGTGTGAGTGTGTGTTTGTGTGTACAGAGAACTTTCTGTACTTTCTGTTCAATTTTGCTGTGAACTTAAAACTGCTCTAACAAATAATTTTTTATTGTTAAAAAAGTACATCATGACCAAGTTGAGTTAATACAATGCCAAGCTTGGTTTACCATTAACAAGTGTATTAATGCAATTCATGTAATTCACTGAGTAAGCAAATTAGAAGAAAAAAGTCTTGTCAATGGACCCAGAATAAATATCTGAAAAAATTCAACACTCACCCATCATAAAAATTCTTACCAAACTAGGAATAGCAGAGAATTTCCTGAACCTGGTAAGGATACCTTCCAGAAGTCTTCCTCAAATATCACTCTTAATAGTGAAAATTAGAAGCCTTCATTTTTAAGTCATAGCTGCAATTGCTTTTATTTATCACTATACTGGAGATAATACAGAGCAATATAAAGAAATACAGGATTGGAATGGAAAAAGAATAAAAGACTGGAAAGAAATAAAAACCCAAAACCTGTGATAATTTACAGAAGACTGATAAGTAATTATATTAAAATTTAAAACTCTGTTCATCAAAGGAGCCCTTAAAGAAATGGCAAGCTACAAACTAGGAGAGAAGATCTGCCACACATATGGACCAAAGAAATAATAAAAAATTCCTAAAAAATCAGTAAGATGTCAAGAAAGTAGAAAAAAGACATAAACAGGCACTTTGTAGAGGACAAAACATAATAAAAGATGCTTTATTTCATTTATATAGGCAATGAAAATTAAAACCACAAAGAGAAAACATTTGACAACCACCATATTGGCAAATACGCAAAAGTTGGACAGTATCAAGTGCTGGCAAAGACATGGAATACTCAAGAACTCATACGCATAGCAGGATCAAGTGTACTTGGTAAAACCATTTGGCACTTGGTAAAAACAATTTACATTTATTTAATAAAGTTCAAATGCACATACATTAAACCCTCAATTATACTCCTATTTACATATTTACATAGAAGAGAAACTCTTCTATATAAAACACTTTCTATATTTTAAGCTGTCATGCCCAGTGGTTATTCACATTATTTTTCATTATGTCTGACAAATATTATATTCATTTGGTATTTAACTATCATAATGAAGCAAGTAAAACACACACAAAATTATTTTAAAAAATTCTTACCATCATATATAAATAGTATAGTAAAAAATCGTTTGATAGAGTTCAGACTATTGCTAGTTACATAAAACAAACTGACCTATATTGCACGAGTACTTTACATTATAAAGGTTACTTTAACCTGCCTTGTTCCTTTCAATGAAACAAGTCTGACCAAAGGGTTAAAGGCAAGAAAGTACTTGCTATATTAATTAATCTTCATGTACAGAGTCCCCATCTATGAGCTTATAATCAAAAGCTTTCCCTAAATCATTTCCACGTGATTCTGGGAATTTGTAAAATCTTCCACTGCTGTCATTCCTACTTTGTTGCCTATTAGGCAACTTTGTGGTTTAAAGATTATGAAATTTTGCTCTGGTTCATCACACAGTTCGAACCTTCAAAACGACTAACAGCAAAAAAAAGAAAAAAAAGAGATTAAATATTTACACATAAAACATCTACTGTTAATACCAGTATAAAAAAACTTTATAACCAAAAACCAGAAAATACTAATCTGAAAATCTTGATCCTTGAATTTTAGACTTGACTTAATACTCGACAAATAGCATTACATAAATAAATTAAGTCATTGTCCTTTATTTAGTATTTGCATGTATCATTAATGTTTCACATATTTAAATAGCTAACATTTGGAAAATATTTCTAATTTTAAAAAGATACTTGAATTCTGAAAAAAACACAGCGAAAATATATAAACTGTTTAGTATGTAAGCTCATAAGAGTTCACAATCCATCTATTGATACCGAACACCGTTGAAGAAGCGCAGGCCAAGCCCAGAAGTTCCTGGGCTGACCACCACCCTTGGCCAAGTGAGGCATGGCTCCTATTAAGTCCCAAAGTCACCTTTCTCTAAGAGTCTACTGAAACTAAATTCATGGAGCCTTTCAACGCCCAAATTCACATTATCTCCATTCCCTTTCCCGATCATTCTATTGGCCTGGCTTAGCCCTACACGGCTTTGTTCTTTTCATCCTCCACCTACCCCCCCTCCCCCGTTCACCTCTACCTTATAAACTAAACTAGTTGTGGAAATGATGCTCCATAATCAGCAAACTCGCCTACACCCTCAACCTCTTCTCAAAGCATTACCTCAGTATATTGGCTGCTAAGGACTTTCCTCTGAGGACATCAGCTGTCCTACTGCACTCTCCCAAACAGCAGATGTTTATCCCCCATCGATCCCCCAAGGCCTTCCACCACCTGAGCCATCCATTCCCTTAATCCCAGGATGCTGTCAAACCTGGCACACCTGAAATCACTACTTCAGTGATCACACTGCATCACCATAACCCCAACCTTCCAGTATACATGTTTAACCCCTCTCCCCATGCCAGTTCTCTGGAGAGTCTCTGTACCAATTCATCAGATTTCTTCTTGCTCTCCTTCCCAGCCTTAAGTCCAACAATCTAACACTTCAACAAATTTATCCTACCCTAAACTCTCCTGCCTATCTGCCTTTCATTAGATATATCTAGAAAAACCCCTTGTGACTTCAAGTTTTCATGTTCTTTGTTCTACTGCCTATAAGCCTCCCTCAAGATTCCATAAATACCTAACAGCATTTAACATTGGAGCATCTCCTAAGAAAAGAACGGCACTATTCAAGGTCCTGAGAATTCAGTAGTGAACAGAGGAGGACCCTGATCTTGTGAAACTCATATCACAAGAGACAGAAGAAAAAACAAGTGAATAAGAACTTGAACCAGTGATAAGTGCTATGGGAAAAATAAAAGAGCAAGCGCCTGATCAGTGGGCTTTGACAGAACAGGGGAGGTCATCTCAGAAACCTACAATTCCTTCTCCACCTCCCAAAATAGAAACACTCAAGTCCATTCTGGACCTTAAACTGACACAGCCCCAATTAGAATATCACACAGCCCCAACAAAATACAACATCAAAAGGAAGAGAAAATCCTATTCTACAGGACTTAGTAAAGAAGAAGAGAATCACACATGTCCACTTAATTTTCTATTAATGTATAACTGAAGGAGTAAATGATTAGTACTATGCCCAGAATTCAGTTAATCCCGTATGTGAGATAGAAGAACCTAAACTTCTGCTAGGTTCAGTAATATTTTCAGCACGTGTATTATATGAATTACAAAAATGCCCCATTTTTCTACCCCTCTTTGTATCCACAACCTTTGCAATGTGAGTTTGCAACTCCTCCCATCAAAAGATGGAGTCTATCTCTCCACTTCTTGAATCTGAGCTGGCCTTGTGACTATTTTTGGCCAACAGAAAGCAGCAGAAGTGATGCTGTCCCAGGTCAGAGGGACTAGGCCTCAAGAGACTTCGAGTGCTTCTGCTCACTGGGGTGGATGCCTGCTTTCATCAGACATCAAGTCTGGGCTAGCCTCTGAGAGGATGAGAGAACATGCAAAGGAGAGTTGAGTTATCCCCACCATCCCAGATAAGGCCATCCCAGACCAGCCAAGTTCAGCAAAGCCTCTTACCTGACCAGTTGATCTCAGACTGATTAGCTGATCTCAAGAGAAGAGGCCCAACTGAAACTAGAGGAATTGCCCAGCCAACCCAGGAAAGCGTGCACAAAAATGTATAGTCACTGTTTTAAGCCATTGAGTTTTTGGATAGTTTGTTTTATGGCAATAACTGATACAGCAAGATTATAATGATTCAAATCTATTCAATTCTGATAACCTATTACTTTTCTCCATTAATGTTTCTGAGCAACTGACACCAATAATTGTGAAATATTTTAATTTCATGGTTGCTTCTGCAATGAGGCTTAAATAACAAGCCAGATAGGAACTGTTATATACAGAAAAGATTAAGAACCCCACGGGATTTTACTTTTCCTACCAATAATACTGCTTGTTTCCAATTTAGAGCTTCTTTTTACAAAACTGCGGAGAAAGGAACAGTAGTTGGACCATCATTCATAAGAATAATGGGGGGAAGGTGTGCTGATTTGAAATTGTAAAAATCCAGATTTATTAAGTGCTCTAAAGGGCACAGGATTCTTCTGTATAAGAAAAAAAGTAATCTATTTCCTTTTCCTTTCATCATTCTTTTCTGAGATATAGAAATTTCTCAGTGTGAACTATTTCTGAGAAATGCATCTATTGTTCCAAATTCACACACACACAAAAAAATTTATTTTTTTTTCACAGTCTTCTACCTCCTCCAAGAGTGTAAATAACTAAGTTTTTGAAAGCAGATAATAATAAGTATACATGCTACCTCCCCTTCCCACTCATTTGGTAAACACAGAAGGTTTATTGATGTGAACTGGCCTAAGCCTGTCCTGCTTCCTACCCTGTGGGGTTGTTCTGATAATCAAATGAGAGGCAGGAGAGGAGAGGGTTCAGAAGGAATGTGACCCTGCTTGGCCCATCGCCCACAGTTTTCAGTCCCAACCTACTCAAGCCACTACTGGTCACGGGCTCTGCCTGTGCCAGCCAGCAGTGCGTGCCTAGGAGCGTCTGATTTCCAGCACTTTTGCAGACCCTGAATATTAAAATATTTAAAATACTTAAAACCTATACATTTACACAGTTGCAATCCCAATTTTCTTATTCCTTTTTGTTAATGATGAGGGGTTTAGTTCTTTTACTTCTCTTCCCCCACCAACCCCCTTTACTAATGATAATAATTTATTCCATAGTTAAATAATTCATTCATTTCACAAAAATTTATAAAATATCCCTTTCAAATACCAGCAACACTTACATTCAAAATTGTCTTTTCATAGTCACTCCTGGGTACATTATATCACATACTGTCTTCAGCATTCTCTCCTTATACTTAAGTTCCACCCACCTATAAAAGTGTCCCTAATGTTACAGTGCCTTGAATTCTTCACTCCTGGAGAATATACTCAAGCTAGGTCCTGCCTTTTATCCAACGCTGGACAATAGCTACTTTATTATTTAAAGAAAGTTCTCATTAGTACCCCTGTCTGGGCCTTTCACAAAGAAACTGATTTCTATTCCCTAAATCATGGGGCTTTCTTAAACAGAAATAGCATTTTAAAAATGAAATATGATTATTAAATGTATACTATACTATCATCAACAAACATTTTTTGACTATTATGTGTAACAGTTTCTACCTTCAAGAGGTATAAAATTTACATGGGATGAAGATCACATTTCTGATCCACTATTAGCAGGCCACTCATTTTCAGTTGTTTTCCAGCATAAATGACCCCAAAGTGCATTCTCTTAGATACCCAATGCCATGAGCCTGCAAAAACAAATAGCCATGTATTTCATATCTTTACCATGTTTCACAGCTTTTCAAAGTTTATTCATATAAATTAACTAGCAGTCTCACAAGCCTAAAAAACAGGCAAAACAAGAATTATCCTCTCCACATTTACACAAGTGGAAACTGGTACATAACAAGATCAATTTTATCAAAGTAATATGGCTAATAAAGGTTACAGAGTCAAGGTCTGATCCATAGCTACTTTCCACTTCACTGCAGTTCTCAGTGCCCACAGGCTTATGAAGATGCACATTTTGGTCACAGATCAGAAAGCATGTTCTTCTTGGCAACTAACTGGCTTATAAAGGACCTAAATCATGTTGTATGCTGAAATCATGATTTCCTAAGTGGGTGTACAGTACAATTCCACTGAGTTGTAGGAGAAAATGTTTAGCATTCCTGTTTACCCTTATTTTTAAATCACAATAAAGTAAGAAAATGTAAGTTTTACTAACATATAAGACACGGACTGATAGCAATACACATATATAATTTATAAATAAATATACATATCATACTTAAGGATGTATACTCAAAAACTTTTTACTTGTGGGGTGCACAAGCAAAATATTTTAGAGATCTCTACTAAGCTATCTGGTCTAGACATCAAAAATGCAAATAAATATATAAAATAAATCACTAAAGAAAAACAAAAATAGAAAAACATAGAAAATATATGGAAAAGGAAATTCACAGAAAAGATTCAAAGAGATAACAAATATTGGAAAAGATGCCAAAGCGTGGCTGAAATCAAGAGCATGCATGGTCAAACAAGAAGACCCATTTTTGCCCATCAGATTAACCAAAACTCAAGTATGGTAACACCAAGTGCAGGCAAAGATACAAAAGAAGAATAATCCTACACACTGCTGATGTGAAGATAAAATGGTAAACATTTTTTGAAAGAAAGATGCCTAATAATAAGCCACAAATAGTGAAACCATGTATTAATCTGAATGTGATCTTCAAATGGCTCCAATAATTTGCCTAACACTAATTATCAAAGGAGTTTAGGAAGTGAATGTACTGTTACTCTTTGGGGCTTTCTGATTCATTACGAAGTCAGTTTTGCACAATGTGTCACATTATTACTTTTGTGGGGGTTTTGTGACGCCACAGACTTACTGAAAAATGCTGTTTTTCAATCTTACAATTATGCATTTAAACATTTCCATTGAGGTGCCCCACTTACGGTGTTTGGTGGAATTTTACCATATTTTATTAAAAGCAGCTAAACTATACATATATAGCCTAATCTAGCCATTCCACATCTAACAACTATTTTACAAAAATATCTGAATATGACCACAACGTTTATGTTAAAATATGTCCACTCTAACACTTAAAAATTGTGGAAAAAATGCAAGAAACTGAATTTCCAAAAATACGGGTATAGCTAAATAATTAAAGCATATTTTGCAGCCATCGAAACAATGGTATTAAACTCTAACTACTACTATGAAGACTTAAGACACTTATCAAATAAAAAGAAAACATTAAATAGTACATACAGGGCAATCTCATTTTTGTTAAATTATATATAAATTTATGTATGTAAATGCAAAAAGAGGGGAATAAAAGAATGGACACCAAACTGCTGATACATACAATCTCTTGGGAAACAGAGTATGGGGTGGGAGGGAAAAACACAAAAGGTGACTCCACAATACTTTATCAGGAGGAATAGGAACATTTTCCTGTAAGTTTCTCTTGGAATGCAGAGGGTTGTAGTGGCTACTCTTATTCAAATATTGCCACTAATAATAAATAATGACAATCATGAGTTAATCCAAAGGCCAAATTGACAATTCAGTCAAACACTTAAAATCTTTCTTTTTCACACAAATACATATATATCAATCTATTCACCCACATGTAAGACCCATGGCAATACTATTTTGATCACTAGTATAGGTACTTTGAACATATGAATTCTGCTACAGCTTTTTTACTCATCAATGGGAAACAGCAGTCCTGGCATAAAATATGGGTATTATGCAAACTAACTTAGCATAAGGTACCAATTATTGATATCTTATATTACCAACTATATTAATTGTCAATATGAAACCAGGATGAACAAAAGTTTAAGATTCAATTTACTCAAATACTCAAATGTTTTTAAAATATTTGGGCTTACGTGTAAGTTTATAAATTGCGTTTATTGTTTAGGTTTGTGTGCTTATGATAAAAATCCCAAATATTAAGTTAGGGATGGTAAATACACTAGTATACCCACCTCCTCACCTAAACCCTGCATACGTAACTAGCTTATCCCAACACGCTTTCCCACTGATCAGAAGTTGGTCGCCAAATTCTTCTGAATACAATTCTCCAAATAGCTATTGCTAATTGATCAGAGTTGCAATGCTAGTTGAAAATTATTTATTATACCATCTTTGGTAGTCCATTACAGTAAAGGTCTGCAACAATCCATACTCCTGATATTGATACCCTCACGTAGCCCTGCTCCCACTTTTGAGCTTGGCCTTAGCCACATGACCTGTATTAGCCAACAGGACATGAGTAAGCATGACATAAAGCACTTGTACATCGTGGCTTGTATCCTTGGATGATTCCTCTTGGAAGCCAACTGCCATGCTATAAGGAAACTCAAAGTGATGAGAAGCCATGAGGAGAGAGACAATGGATTATTCTAGTCCCGACCAAGTTACAGCTGAATGTAGATTCATGAGGGACCTCAGTTACACCACATGGAACAGAAGAATAGCACCGCTGAACCCAGTCAACTCCCAGTCAACTCAAAGAAAGATGAGAAATTAGCAATCACTGTTGTTTTAAGCCACTAAATTCTGGGTTACTTCTATCTGAATCACTAATAACAATCCACAAAGATTCTCCATCAGTTACCTTTAAATTTCATTTATTCAATCGAGAGCATTTACCATAGGTATGCAGATACCTGTGCACTCTCACACACTGCAAGTGAGAACTTAAATCTGTACAAATTTTCTAGAGGGCAATTTGGCAAATGTTAAGTAATAAACCTTTAAAAGAGCTCCTATCTTTTCCCAATAATCCCAATTCTAGGAAATAGACATGCATACAAGAATGCTCATGTAAAAATTTTTCTCACAGCAAAATGCTGGAAACAACACAGCCATCCAGAAGTACATGAATGATTAAACTATAGTATATTTGCAAGACAGATCATAGTTATTAAAAACCTTCTATTGAACATATAATGACATGAGAAGGATACCAATGTAACTAATGAAAATGAGATTTTGGACAGTATTAGCAATAAGATCCTAATTTTTAAAAATATATAAGCACATAATTATACAAAATATCAAAATATTAGAAATTCCCTCTGCATAACAGGATGGTAAATGATTTAATTTTCTTCATTTTTATACTCTTCAGTATTTTCCAAATGTTCTATAATAAAAAGCATTACTTCTATAAGAAAAAAAAACCACTTAACATTATAAAACGGATTGAAAAAGACACATACACCCTAAACATACACTCTTCTATCTGATTTCAAATCATTCTCTGGTATCTCTTTACTAACTTTTAAAAAGAGTTAAATGGAAAAAGAGTAGAAGTGGGGACGATGGGAAGATATAAGTCAAAGGGTACCAAGTTGCAGTTCTGTAGGATGAATAACTCTAGAGATGTAATGTACAGCATGAGGACTTAGGTAATAATTGTACTGTATACCGGAAATGTGCTGAGAGAGTAGATTTTATAGGTGCTCTTACCCACCCCCCACAAACAAAAGTGAGTATGTGCGATGATGGATATGTTAATTTGCTTTACTATAGTAACCATTTCACTATGAATCAATACATCAAAACACAATGTTGTAAACCTTAAATATATAAAATAAAAAAGTGATCAATAGAATGCATCTATACTCTACGATGGAACAGAACAGCTTTTTCAAAATAAATGTAGCACAACAGATAAATTTTCAGCAGAGAAAAAAATTCATACTAAGTTTAACATGCTTCTTTCCCTATATCATTTCTCTGTATTTTGAAAATTGGACAAGGAGCTCCTTATTTCCTTTTAAAATTTTGTCATACTGTCCTTGAAATTTTAGGCTGAACAGCTTTATAATAAATATTCAATAAAATGGGTATTATATGCAACTGCAACCACTTCAGCAAAAGCTATTGGAATTTTCATCTCAGAGGCAAGTTCTCTTTTTATTAGACCATGCCTATCCAAAGAATTATTATGTGTGAAGAATTCAAGACATTTGGAAGGGATACGGGGAAAAAAAAACACTCCCCATTTAGAGAGCATCTATAGCAAGCAAGCTGTGGTAGCATTACTCGAGCAACTGACACTTTTTGGGAATTACTCCTGAAGTGACCAGTAACTTCAGAAGCAGCAGAGGGAATTCCTGGCTCTAGCACAGTGAGGTTTCCATCACAGTGAGGTTCTACTGCCACTTGTGCTAAACTGGTTTCCTCGACCTCCCTTTCTCAGGACAGCCAGTCCAGGGCTGGCTTCTACTTTTTCTTCCTCAATTCAGCACTTTTTCTTTATTCTCTCGGGTCCAGGCCTGAACCATCCTGCACGTGTTCAACAATCCCCTCTGTAACATAAGGCAAAAGTCGCCTTGAAGATCACTGATACCATCACTTCTTTTCTCAGAAGTTTACAGATGCTCAAGTTCACTGTCTTCCTGACCTTTAGGCATTTTGCACTATATTACAAAGAAAGATAAGTAGACTTCTGATTGTATAGTCTTTTGCATCCTGATTTCCTATGGGTGAAATGGGCTTTCCACTCTCCTCACATGTTTCTGGAGGGCTTGCCAATATTAGCATCCTGGCTCCAGCTAGGGACAGACAATGCCTGAAGACAAGCTGGCCAGTGTCTGCTCCAGCAATGGGCATATGATCCAAAGTAGTCGAAGTCCTTGTCCAAAATTTTTTTTATTTGTGACTAGAGCAAGAAACTTACCTTTTGTGTTAAAAAGCTAAAAGGGTATAATTCAGGGCTGCTGGCAAACATTTTTCTGGTTAAGTGAAAAGCTTTCTGCAGCAAAAAAAGGCTAGTGAGGAAAAGCCTTGAAGAATTCACTTGTGTCACTCCTAAAATTAGTGTGAAAATAAAGTCTTCTTTTTGCTTACACCAGTTGGCTTTGGGTCACTGACATTTACACAATAAGAGCCCTGACTCTTACAAATGATAAGGTAAAAAAAAAAAAAAAAGCCCTGGAAAGTTCAAATTTGGGTAAAAAGACTTGCTTTTCTTACAATTTGCTCTAGGTCTTCATTGCAAACATCTAATTGCCTGTTGTGTGCCGGACACTGGAAACATAAAGATGATTACAGAACGAGACTGTCTCTGCCTTCCAAAAGCGAACAAACCAGAGGGATTCTCTTGAGTGGCTCACTGGCCACTTCAGGGAATAATTTCCAATTATTCCTCCTTGGCCAAGAAGTTCCCCAAGTGGCTCTGAAATGTCTATCATCTGCACCTCAGGAGGACCACTTTCCATTTCTCTCAAGTTTCTACTGGACCCACTGATTTCAGTATTTTAAGACACGGTCTACCTTCAATTTTTCCATACTATTCATGGTAGTACAGACTTCAATAACAACCTTGCTTTCCTGAAACTACGGTATACTTAGTTGAGCTCAAGTCTTAACTGTGAAAGTTTCTAAATGGAGACAGGATGGTCAATGGCAAGGTCTGGGTGTTGGCTGTCTCCCAAGAGGCCTCAGAGGTCCCTGTATTATCTTGGCTTTATCACCATCAGGCTGTCCAATCAAGTCTCCGAGCAGAACTATCTGTCTCTCGGACTGGAATCACATAAACTAAACTCAAGAAACAGTTGATTTACTAATTCATATTGAGATAGGCAATGTCACACAGAATATTTACATTTCATAAAGAGCCAAATTATAAGGCTTCTAAATAGCGTGGGTAGAATTAAGCTTACTATTGTGAGCAAAATTCTTTCAATCAACATATTTATTGAGTATCTACTATGAGAAAGTCTTAGGCTAAGGGACCAAAAATACAGCATGGGGCCAGGTGTGGTGGCTCAAACCTGTAGTCCTAGCACTCTGGGAGGCCGAGGCCGGAGGGTCGGTCAAGGTCAGGAGTTTGAGACCAACCTGAGAAAGAGCGAGACCCCGTCTCTACTAAAAAAATAGAAAAAAATTAGTCAGACAACTAGAAATATATAGAAAAAATTAGCCGGGTGTGGTGGCACACACCTGTAGTCCCAGCTACTCGGGAGGCTGAGGCAGGAGGATCACTTGAGCCCAGGTTGCTGTGAGCGAGGCTGACGCCACAGCACTCTGGCCCAGGCAACAGAGTGACACTCTGTCTCAGGAAAAAAAAAAAAAAAAGACAAAAATACAGCACTGAATAAAATTACTTTTCACGAAGCTTACCTACCATCTGGAGTATGGAGAAACAAGTATTAATTTCTTGATTCTAATATGTATTTAAAATATATTAATGTTTCTGAAATAAGGATCAAGAGGTTCATTTTTTTCTCTTTTTTTTTTGCCCCCCCCCAGAAAACATTTCTCCTTGAAAGAGGTTTATTTAATATGGTCATGCCTCTTTTGTTTTCCCCCCTGAAAAGCCATTAGTAAATCAACAGCATAACTTATAATCACTGGAAGCTTAAAAGAATTATGGTAATGAGATAATTAAAAATTTAATCATAATCCTATTAAGTGCTAAGAAGGACAAATATAAGGAGAGAATCTGGTAGGGGGCAGAACTTAGTCTTGTGGGGGGCTCCATTAGTCCCCTAAAATCTTGTCTTACACAGCAGTCTCAGCAACCCATTCGAAGAGTAAAGTCAGATCATTTGTCTCCCCTGCTTAGACCTGCAGTGGTTCCTCTCTCCCTGAATAACAGCCAATGTCCTCACATCAACCAGTGAGGCCCACAGTTCAGCCCAATTACTTCTCTGACTTCAACTCCTTTTTTTCACACTCATCCTCCATCACTCCTCTTTTGATCTTCTGTACCCTGCTCTACTTTTTTCCTTTAAGCATTTATATATTCTTACACACTAAATTTACTTATTTACTGTTTACTTTATCTGACATTTTCTCCTTGACCATCCCATTCCCTGGTAGGGCAGGGTTTTTCGTCTATTTTATTTACTGACAGATCTTAATCACTAAGGCACATAATTATGAGTTCAAAATGTATTGAAGAGACTTGAAAGAAAGAATACGTGAGTGAATGAATGATTTGAAGACCTTGCCACCGGGACTGAAACAATCATCAAAATCAACTGGTGAAGCCTTGCTCTCTATTGGATGGTAAAGAGCAACTTCTACAGCAGCTTTCTACTTTTGTTAAATTTCCACACCACCCCAACCCCATCCCGAGTCTTTCTTTAGATATGGCAATGCTTTCACTCAGGTGTGGCCCAAGCTCAACACCAGGATGCTATTTATGCTCCATTTTGGGGATGACTTTGCACTGCTCTATTCTGATCTACTCTGCAGGGGGTCAGAGCTTAATTTTCTTATGTTTATGAGAAAGGCCTCTCCCAGTAGCCCCCATATTGGGCCAAGGCCTCTCAATACACGTAGTCAAAACATTATGTATACTTCATAGCATTTATCATTGTCTATTATCACATATTTGGGTGATTATTTTATTATTACTGTCTCTCCCACTTATTTAATAAACTCCCTAAGAGTAGGGTCCATGTCTGTTTCATTCATAAAGACTAAAAGTCCTTAGCACACAGTAGATTCTCAGTGTGTATTTGTTGAATGAACAATTTGATAAATGGCTGATTCCATTTTGGACTCAGTCCCTCTGTACTCAGACGTTAAAGTAAAAAATAATTTAAAAAGAAAGAATAATTAGATAGATGAATATGAAATTCTCATATAGGTAAATGGCCACTAAGGTAGCTGAGATAAGATTTCTTTCCTCGGGAAGAGGGGGTTGCTTGTACATGGGGTTGGGACAGAATATAATGCTGGGAATCCTTTGTGGAAGTCAGATTTTAGCCACCTAAAATACCATATCCTCTTAAGATAAGCAGCTCAAAAACAAAACTCTCATTAACATGTCCACCTAGGGCTGCCCCCTCCCACACCTACTCCCTTATTCTGGTCAAGGGTCTAGTCATCATTCTTTTAAGCCATTCAGACGCAAAGGCTTTGAGTAGCTTTTGACCTCTTTTTTTCTGTCAACCTCTTTGCTCAGCAAGACTCCTAAGCCCTGTCAACTCCTCTTTAATCTTTGATCAATGGCCTCCTTCCTTCCCATTCCCACTGCCACCAACTTGGTTCAAGCAACTAACTCCCCGAATACGGCAAGAGACTCAGAAATGGTCTCCTTGATTCTCCATTTCCCCCTGTCTAATCCATGTTACCTATATTAAAATCTCCCTAAAAACCTTACTTTGCATAATTAATGCTATGCCAACAAACATCTCCACAGGCTTGCCTAGAAAACAAAAACCTCAGCCTGACAAAGCCCAGACATAATATGGCTCCAAACAGCATTCCCAGCTTTACCTCCCATAGTTCTAGCATTTTCTGTATTAACCTTACTTACCAGCAGAGTAGCTATCACAACTGATCACATGTTATACAGGTTCCCAGCCCCATGAATTTATCCTGCCTGTGTTTTTATCAAGCACCTAGAATAGTGTGTGGCATTTACTAGGCACCTCTAAGTAGATGTCAAGGAATGACCTAGTCCTAAGATTCTGTTAGTACAATTCTAGCCAACAGGTTTTTGTGCGGCTGAACAAGCTATTGCTTGTGGGTTGGTCTACTAAACTAGCCACTGTACTTGTTTTAAGAAACGATACACCGCTAGTCCCAACCAAACAACTCACGGGACACATATTTTAGGACCTGCTTATACTGCCCTGTATTTTTAGATTTAGAGGGGGTTAGCCCAGAGACCTTAATTTGAATGTTAGTGACTAATAGCGAAGCTGTATGACCTAAAATAGAACACACACGTCTCTGAGCTTTAATTTCATCAACTGAAGAAAAGGATAACCCAAAAAAGGCTATTGTGAAGATTATATGAGCTTAATGCTATGGCTGACATGCCTAGCACTAAATAAGTCCATGTTCCCCATACCACGTCCCCATTTTAATACACTGCATGTTTTTCTCTGTATTACAAACTCCTCGAAGGTTGAGACCACAGTTCAAAGTTGTACTGTACCTAATGAATTAGCAAAAAGTGCTTTATACATGTAAGGAATCAGTAAAAACTCTTCTGTCATGAATATGAAAATATATGTGAATAAGAAATATAATGTGTATGAATTGTTCAAAATATAATGCCACAGTAGTCAAAATTTGGTTATAATATTAGCGTACTAAAAAGTGCAAAACAATTTTAAATATCAAATATACAGTTAATATATTCTAATGTTCTTAAGCAGTTACGTTAGGTTTCCCACCTTCATTCATATTTTGAATTGTGATAATCAATAAAGAAACATTTTTTCCTCACTTGCAACCCAGTCATAGCTAAGTCTGGAATTCTCAGCACACATTAGACCTAGCTATCACAGATATTGAAACAAAATCTCATCAGCCAAAATCAAGCACTACTCTATTTGCATATCTAAGAAAAAGTTCAATTTTCAGAACTTAGAATTTTAACTTAAAAAAAGCAGTATGAAAATATAACCTCACAAAATTTACACATTATTTTACTACCCTGCAAATGTTGTTTTGATCCCCAATACTACAATGACGTTTAAATAACCAGAACAAAGTTTCACACCATTCAGAGATCACTGTTTTTAAGATTTATTTGGCAATTTAAGTTAACCACTTAAAGCTTTGAAGGACAAAGGAATAGTCAATGACACATCCATTTCAAGCTACCATGACGTGTCATTACAGAGTCATTAAGCAACATCTTCAAGGAGTAAGCAGAAAGCTTTATAACTTTCAAATATATAGGATTATCTTCTGTACTTTGTGGGCTAAGGTATTTGCTTTCTAGTAAGAATACGGAATACTTAAAGCCACACTTAAGTTATAAAATTCACTGATGATAATTTTCAGCATTCTTCCTAAAGATAAAAACCATGAATCAAGTTTGAAAAAGCAACATCGAAATTCAACAATCATACTCAAACCCTATGTATGTATTGTTATGTACCCTAGGTACACACACACAGACACACATAATTTACAGCTGCATTTCCCAATCCCCCAGCCGAGGCGCAGTACAAGTCCACAGCCTGTTAGGAAATGGGCCACACAGCAGCACCGCCTGAGTTCCACATCACCTCTCCCCAACCCATGACACCCCAACCCCCTCACCTTCGATCCATGGAAAAATTGTCTTCCGTGAAACCAGTCCCTGATGCCAAAAAGGTTGGGGACTGCAGGTTTAGAGGCTAGCTAGCTTACTTTCTCAGAAAATTATTTTTCTCAGAAAAAAAATTAAGTATTAGATATTTATCTTTAAATTAAAGAATTTGCATTTATTACCTTTTTTGGCCAAATGGATGTAAAGGAAAACACACTCTCTATATCACATATTTTGTTACCCAACTGTAAACTTGTATTAAAGAGCCAATTTCAAAAAGTGTATAAAGGGGAGCTGGGCACAGTGGCTCATGCCTGTAATCCTAGTCCTCTGGGAGGCTGTGGACAGAAGGATCTCTGGAGGTCAGGAGTTCAAGACCACCCTGAGCAAGAACTAGATGCTGCCTCTACTAAAAAAACAGAAAAAGATTGCTGGGTGTGGTGGTACACACCTCTAGTCCCAGCTACTTGGGAGGCTGAGGCAAGAAGATCGTTTAAGCCCACGAGTTTGAGGTTGCTGTGAACTATGATGACCTCACTGCACTGCTGGGATGACAAAGCAAGACTCTGTCTCCAAAAAAAAAATAGTGTATAAAATAAACCAATTATCCAACTCAAACCTACATACAACTCTTACTCTGATCAGGTCTTTTGTTGACATTGGCACTAGTATCTGTTACTATGAAGCTCTGCAGGGAAGAAATGTATACAAACGTTTTACAAGGAAATATAAGCAGGAAAAGCAACAGAAACAAAGTACACACAACTCTGATACTGTATGCTTCACAGTTATCTGTGGTTATCTCTACAAAGCTTAAAGACAAGAGAATAAAATAAATAGGACAGGAAAGCTAATTTGCTGTCATATTTCCCACCTCATCTCTTCTTGACACTGTGAGATCATTGTTTTCTAGAATATTGTAATTCCCAGAACAGTATAAAAGTCAAAGAAATTTGGAAATGGGATGGAATTTAGAAGTTGCCTTTCCAGCTAGTCTAATTTAAAGATGTGAAGACTGAGCTCCCAAGTCATTAAGAAGTTCAAGACTAGTCCAGTTCTTATGACTTCTTCACTCCAACGATGTCTCTCCCTTACCACCTACAGAGATGCAACTGTCAATACCAAAATATTATCCAAAGATAATTTTTTGACAACCTGCCATTTTTAACAACCACTAACATGAGTTCAGAAGAAAAATAACGTGAGAGTTAAATGTACTTCACTTCAGAACAAAGTAGAACAACTCAAGTTGTTGCCTCCCTTCTTGCTATGGGAGCCTCCTATTAGGAATAGTAGCCAGAGGGCTGAGCGTCTTTTATTGGCCTTTCTACCTTCCCTCTTCCCATGTGAACAAAATGCACCCAGCTCACTCTATAACCTCCTTCTCTTATAATCTGATCAATCTCCTTTCTTCAACTAAGAAAGAAACAACAATGAAAAACTATATCCACCAACACTGATCATTTTCCTACTTCAGACCCCTATCTTTTCCTCTACCCTGTGTATTCTAAATATAGTTCATGTTCCTGGTGTTTCTCATTGTGCTGTCTTTGCAAACTATAAATTCCAAAGGCATGTTTCTATTGTTTTATTACGTGGTATGACAATGGAAACAGTAATTCTCCTGACTACTTCCACGATTAAAATGAGATTCAATAGTATACGTGAAAGCACTCTGTAAATTATAAAGTTTAAGATATAAGTAGTACTACTACCATATTAGAATGATAAAACATTTCTAATTGCTCATAACAAGTAAGTAAAACGTTTCCAGGAAGTTATAGCCTACATTAGGGATTTAACTAATCTTAAAAGAAATTAGTCTTCTGACATAACCCAGAAAGATAAAGCAGTAGCACCTAACATTCAGTAAATCATATATTTGTCAATGGTTAATTTACTTAAAAGTTTAATGAGTGATATATTTCCACAATATACTCAATTTTAGAAAAAAATCACTTTTGTAATGTAAATTATTTATTGCTACTTTCAGACACAATTATTGGCTGGCTATTAATGCCAACATGATTAAAACCTGCTACTTTAAAACATCGTCAGAGTTAAATTAGTACAGCTTTCTTAACATTGTCTTAATTTTCCTGAGAAACTTACTTAGGCATAGCACTCACATAAAATTCTAATTTGTTTGAGTCAACATAAAAGAAGATCTAATCAAAATGGCTAGTAAAACAAAAGAAAACTCAACGTCTTCTTAACAACTTAGTTCTAAATTAAAACATACATATTCAGCCAATGGAGAATAACATTTTGTACTGTCAAATAAACATTCATCCAAGAATGTATGCATTCACAGAAATTAAAATATTACTGAGAATTAAAATGTTACCTCTACTCTTAAGATCAACAATGCTTAATGTACAGTAAGCAGTCAAAATTACATTGAATAAATGACCTCAATTGAAAAAATCTTTCTTCAGAAATACCAATACTACATAGGAAAAAAAAAAAAAGCATTACTTTTCATGACAATACAAATTCACTTTCTTAGGATGAAAATAACCACTAGAAAAATACTTGGTGAATGCACTTTATTCAAGTATGTATTTATTTATTTTTTAGGCCATCTGATAATATATAACACAATCTCCAAATAAAAGATTTAACCAAAAAATATTCAGAGAAGGACCACACCATGAAATTACTCTTGTTCCTGTATCTTCTGCTTTTTCTATTTCTACTTCCAACAGCATACATTTCTAATACCTATAAATATCCCTTGACATTTTATATAAATATCCTTCTAAAAAATTTAAAGAAACATACACGTAATTATAATTTAGTTGAAGCATGGCAATGATCTTAAAAAATGTCACTTATTAAGAATAATTTACTAGGCTCAATGAAATAAAGGTAACTTTAACCAGGTATCTGGTATTATCAATAAACTACTGAAGTCTCACCCAAATCTTGTAGTTAAGCATTCCCTTTCAAGCCTCAGTTCATTAAAATTAAACAAAAAATTTTTAAACAACAAGCTCTTAAGTAAACAGTGCCCGATATTTTAAAAAAAAGCCAGAACCAGTTTTATTTTTCCTTGGGGGATTAAAAATTTTCCGACACAATGTTGACCTCCAGCTTTGTATTTGTCTCTTCTTAAGAACTACTCAGCTAAATTTGAATAGAAATTACTTCAATATTCTATAGAACTGGTTTTAAGGTTGGGACTGACTGGTTTTTCTTCTCAAGCTCTATTGAAAGCCTCTTATTCAAGTACAAGCACACCACCAATAAAACACTGACTTAGATATATTTAAATAAACTGAAGCAAAATTACAACCAATGCTCTAACATATGCTTGTGAAATTCTCAGTATTTATTTCTGTTTATTTTTACTTTTTGTCCTGTCATTGTTCATCGGATTGTACCTAGCTTTTGCTACCTATTAATAACCCTGGTCAAAATACACATGAACAGAATTCACTTAAAAAGAAAAAAAAAAAAACAGTAGCATAACTCAAAGATTATCTTTTTGTGTGATATCTCTTAACACAGATAGTCAAGGACCAAATCTTTAAGTACCACATAGCTAAAGACAAAAAACTATAATGTTCTCTTATCATTGAGGAATATATACAGAAGCACCAAAAAATGTAATTATGGCCATAAATGATCTAACTTCCAAATCAATGAGTATCTGGGCAAATAACAGAAGAAAACTAAAAGTGCCATTTTTTTCCTCTCAAAATTCCAACACTACACAAAATAAAGAATATGGTCAATATTATATAATAAACCTTAGAATTCTATCATGATCATGCCTGGGTATACAACCGTTCAACTGAAGATTAAGCACCGCATTCAAATTACCAAGGAAAAACTGAAAGTCAAAAAACTCACTTTATATAGTATCTTGCACCTTCAAAAGTGTATGCTTCTTCCCAGCCAGTAGGCAAATCTAAAAAACATACATATATGACAATTAGTATTACTTCAATGAGATAGCAAAATAACTATTTTAACTATTTATTTTCATAATTAGCTATTTTAAGTAGGTTTCTATCAAAGTGTAGGACTGGCAATAAAATTAATAGCAGATATAATTTCATTTTTTGAAAAATGGCAATTCAAACTTAAAGTCACCAGAAAAGAATCAACATTAGATCAGTTCAATCAATATTAGAGATTACCTAACATAACAATACATTCTGATGATCAGGGATGGAGAGGAACTATGCTTTGTCACCCCCAAAATCAAAAGGAAACCTTCTAAAATCCCAGTAAAATGCCTATGAATATCTGGCAAAAAGCCAAAATTGTGCATAAGAGGAAATGACTACCTCTTCTTGGGAATACTGTGTCTATTTAAGACCGTATTTTTCAGTTTCATAAATGAATCTATCTAGGAAGTGTCTCAGCTAAGAAGGAAGAACTAAGTACTTAATTAGTGGAAAAGAAATCTGACACCAAATTCTGTGTGTGTTTCTATATGCTTGAGTTCTGACTTTAAGAAATGTGAAGTTCCACGTAATAAACTTGTAAATGATTCAGGTGACCGATGATATCTTTATGTGCTAACATACTACTTATGAATGACAAGTGGTTTGGATTTAATTATAAGACCTCTGAATTAAAAAGCCATTGATGTGTGTAAAAAACCACTGAATCCAAGCAAACCAAACCAGAAAAAAAAATTAATACGAAATCACCTAAGAGAATAAAATTTTTCTGTGGTGTGAATGTTATCAAATCTGTGGGGGTAATTAGGACACGTATTTACATTACACATAACCAAAATAACCATAATTCCATAGATGATGAGGCTAATTTAAATACCACATCGTCTTTTATGAAATAAATTTGTTACTATCCATAAAAGCAAAGAGAACATCAAAGTTGATGTATGTATGCAAAACACTAGAAAGGTATGTTGAAGCGAAAGACTGCACTGGGGGATTAAGAAATATGATGGTGTATTAGTCAGAAATGCCTTTAAAAAATGTAACCTCATCATGCTTGCTACACCAGCCTTCCCTTACCTCCTCCACCTTTTTGCAAATTTGGAGACATTAGTCACTGAACAGAAGCCCAGCATTTAATAAAAAAGGCAGGTTTGTTCTACATGCTGGCAACTTCAACAGATTCACAGAATCTCAGAGTTGGAGAGAAAGTGCGCTGGAGAACAGCTCTGAAGGACTGCTGACACTGGTCTCACCTTCGATCCAAACTGTTCCCAAGCCTTTCCAACCACCAGAAATAGAGGCAGGCCAGTCCGGGAACACATGTTACATTTCAAAGACAAACAAGTTTCACGAACGTAAACAAAGAATGACAAAAGAAAGCCAGACCAGCACTGAAACTACACGGAGCCCTTCTCCAGCTTCACTCACATTTAGCATTCAAACAAGCTACCAAAGCCACCAGAGAGACCCGCTGCCCCGCCGGCCCCCTGCCACCGGGGCGCGCGCGCCCACACACGGGACACCCCCGCGCACGCCCACCGCCTCCTGGCGGTCGGTGCAGCCTCGGTGCCGCTGCCGGGGACTTTGAATCCGGATCGCGAGCAACTGCGGCTGCGAATGCCTCCTCCGGCTCCGGCTGCTGCTCCCGTGGCAGGAGGGAACGCGCCAAGCGTTTCCCGAGCTGCTCCCTGTCACAGAAGGGATCACAGCACCCCCGGACTCCTCTCCTCCTCCACCAGGCACCTACCCACAAGTCCCACCTAGGAGGAGGAGGAAGCCGCACCGGAGGAGGCAGCTCCGCCGGGAGGGGAGAGGATGTGCAGACGTTATCCCGGCGGGCGAGTGGCAGGGTCCCGGGGCTGCAGGAGGACAGTGGGGAAGGGCTTCCTAAAGGCAGCTGGGGGGTGCAGGGAGACGAGGAGTGGCCGCGGACGAAAAACTCAGGATTCCAGGTCTCACGGAGGGGAGAGTGAGCCGCCCTAGGGGCCGAGGGGCGTCCAGGTTGGGATGGGGGAAAGGGCGCAGGAAGAGGGCGCCGTCTCCCAGCGGCGATGAAAGGCTGAGAAGGAAGCGGCGCCCAGAGACCGGGGAGAACTCCAGGCGCGGAGCCCCCGGCAGCCGCTCTACCTGCGGCCGCCCCCGCCGGCCTCCGCCCCGCCCGCCTCGCCGCCTCCCGGGGCCCCGCGGCTCCAGGCAGGTTGCCGGGCGCCGGGCGGCCCGGGCTCTGCCGCCTCCTCCCGGCGGAACCCAACTCCGCCCGGGCCCGGCGGGGCTCGGCGTTACCTGTGCTCTGCCGCCGGTGTCCGGTGACCACGGCCTCGCCGGTGACGGGGTGCAGCCAGGTGGTGCTCTTGGCCTCCTCGCTGCAGGGGAGAGAGAAGGGGCACAGCCCGAGCGTGAGCGTAGACGCGCGGGCGAGCCGAGGGGGCTGCAGGGGCACAGACCCGGGCGCGCTCTCCCGCTCCCGCCTCCTGCCCTCCCGCCCCCTCCGGGCCCCCGCGCCGCCGCCGGCTCCTCACTTGATGAAGAAGACGCGGCCGCCCCTGGTGATCCCGTACGTCCAGGACCGGGGCAGGGAGCAGATCCACTCCAGGTTCAGATCCGCCGCCATGTCTGATCCCCAGCCGCCGCCGCCGCCGCCGCCTTCTCCTGCTGCCGCCGCGGCTGCCGCGGGAGGAGGGAGCGAGCGAGCGAGCGCAGGGAGCGCGGAGCGAGCGCGGCCGGAGCGCGCCTCCCCGGCCCGGCGCGCCCCCGCGCGCGCCCTACCCCCTCGGGCGCCGCCCGCCCCGCCGCCCCGGCTGGGTCCGGCCCGCGTCGCCGCCCCTTCGCATCGTCCCCGCCGCCGGCCGGCCGCCCCACCGCGCTCGGGGGATGGGCGGGCGGCGCCGCGCCCCGCGGCCGGACCCCTCCCTCGCGCCCCTCCCGAGCTCCCGCCCCCTCGCCCGCGCGAAGGTTCCGGGATCGATTAAAAAAAAAAAAAAAAAACGCGTCCTGCCCCCAGGGCTTTGGCCCGAGGCTTCCCATCCGAGAGCGCGGTTCACAGGGAGGGGAATAATCCTGGAGCCTCCGATTTCTCTCTTTAAAACAACAAAAACACTGCGTCCGAGCTTTGTTTTATAAGAGCTATTGCATATCCGAGAGGTTGTTCAAATATACATATCGTTTTAAAATAGAAAGCTGCTTTTATTGAAGCACACGGTGAGGCTTTTCCTGTTTGTGTGTTGTGTGCCCAATATCAAAGGTTTGACCAGTTACGTGGACCCGTGAAATAGGAGTGGATTTAGACTTGACAAAACAAGTTTTTCTCTTCCTAGGCCCCTGAAGTCATACGTTTTATAAAATAAAAACTTACCTTTTTGTCTAATTTGTTTTTATTTCTTTTTTAACTTTTATATTAATTTTTTATTTTATTTTTTTTTACTCTTTATTTTTTTTGGTTGCTGCATCATTTGTTTTTAAAGATTCACTAATTAATAATGTGCATTTCTGCTTTCCGGTCTCCCATACATTACAATAATGGTTTACAGAGTCCTTGCCATAGTGTACATTTTTAAATCCCCACAACAACCCTATAGATACTATTATAATCCCCGTTTTACAGATAGGAAAAAATGAAGTTTAAGGAAACAGTGATTTGCCTACAGTCGTAACAGTAACTGGCAAAGCGTGTGTTGGAGCTGGGCTAGGGTTTCAGGAGTCTTGTTTGTATAACCACCTTGCTATACAGGCATGCCTCGTTTTATTGTGCTTCCCTTTATTGCTCTTCTTATTTATTTTTTACAAGTTGAAGATTTGTGGCAATCTGGAGCGAGTCTGTCAGGGCCATTTTTCCAACAGCATGTGCTCACTTTTAAGTCTGTGAGTCACATTTTGGTAATTCTCACAGTATTTCAAACCTCTTCATTATTACTTTCTCTAATCAGTGATCAGGGGTCTTTGATGTTACTTTTGTAATTGTTTTGGGTAGCTAGGAACCATGTCTATAAAACAGTGCACTTAAATGTGTCAGCTCTGACTGCTCCATGGACCAGCTGGCTGTTTCCCAGTCTCTGTCCCTTTCCTCAGGCCTCCCTGTTCCCCCGAGACACACAGTATTGAAATCAGGCCAATTAATAACCCTGCAATGGCTTCTAAGTGTTCAGCTGAAAGAAAGAGTCCCATATCTCTCACTTTAAATCAAATCAAAAGCTAGAAATGGTTAAGCTTAGTGAGGAAGGCAAGTGGAAAGCCAAGAAAGGCCAAAGGCTAGGGCTCTTGCACCAATAAGGTAGCCAAGATGTAAATGCAAAGGAAAAGTTTTGTGTTTTGTTTTGTTTTGTTTGAGACAGGGTCTTGCTTTGTTGCCTGGGCTAGACTCACTGCAACCTCAAACTCCTGGGCTCAAGTGATCCTCCTGCCTAAGCCTTTAGAGTAGCTGGGTTTATAGGCATGAGCCAGAAGTTCTTGAAGGAAATTAAAAGTGCTACTTCAGTGAAAAGAAAGCAAAACAGCCTTATTGCTGATGGGGAGAAAGTCTTGGTGGTCTGGGGAGACGATGAAAGCAGCCACAACATTCCCTTAAGCCAAAGCCTAATCCAGAGCAAGTCCCTAATTCTCTTTAATTCTATGAAAGGTGAAGAAGCTGCAGAAGAAAAGTTGGAAGCTAGCAGAAGTTGGTTCTTGAGGTTTAAGGAAAGAAGTCATCTCCATAACATAAAAGTACAAGGTGAAGCAGCAAGTGCTGATGGAGAAGCTGCAGCAAGGTATCCAGAAGAGCTAGCTAAGATCATTGATGAAGGTACCTACATTAAACAACAGATTTTCAATGTAGGTGAAACAGCTTTCTATTGGAAGAAGATGCCATCTAGGACTTTCATAGCTAGAGAGGAGAAGTCAGTGCTTGCCTCCAAAGCTTCAAAGGACAAGCTGATTTGTTAGAGGCTAATACGGGTGATGACTTTAAGTTGAAACCGGTGCTTATTTACCATTCCAGAAATCTTAGGGCCCTTAAGAATTGTGCTAAATTGACTCTTCCTGTGCTCTGTAAATGGAACAACAAAGCCTGGATGACATCACATCTGTTTACAGCATGATTTACTGAAAATGTTAAGTTCACTCTTGAGACATTACTCAGAAAAAAAAGATTCCTTTCAAAATATTGCTGCTCATTGACAATGCACCTGGTCACCCAGGAACTCTGAAAGTTGTACAAGGAGATGAATGTTGTTTTCACGCTTCGTAACATAACATCCATTCTGCAGCCCATGGATCAAAACAGTCATTTGGACTTTTAAGTCTTATTATTTACAAAACACATTTCCTAAGGCTATAGCTGCCATAGATAGTAATTCCTCTGATGGATCTGGGCAAAGTAAATTGAAAACATTCTGGAAAAGATTCATCATTCTAGATGCCATTAAGAACGTTCTGGGTTCCTGGGAGGGGGTCAACGCAGCAACATTAACAGGAGTTTGGAAATATTTGATTCTACCTGTCATGGATTATTTTGAGGGGGTTCAAGAGTTTAGTGGAGGAAGAAACTGCAAATGTAGTGGAAACAGCGAGAGAACTAGAAGGGAGCCTGAAGATGGGACTGCAATCACCTGATCAAACTGAAAGAGATGAGGAGTTGCTTCATGTGGATGAGCAAAGAAAATGGTTTCTTGAGATGGAATCTACTCCTGGTGAAGATGCTATGAACATTGTTGAAATGACAACAAAGTATTTAGATATTATATAAACTTAGTCGATAAAGCAATGACTCCAATTTGAAGGCCGTTCTACTGTGGGTAAAATGCTATCAAACAGCATTGCATGTTACAGCAAAATCTGTTGTGAAAGAAAAAGTCAATTATTGCAACAAACTTTGTCATTGTCTATTTTAAGAAACCAGAAAATTTGCATGACTCTTTATTGCCAGAGTCTAGAATCGAACACGCAATATCTGTGATGTATGCCTATAATTAAAAAACAAGTCTTGTCCCCTCTCCCCCTTTTGTTTGTTGAACAAGGGCAGATTTCACTGCAGTTGAGATCTTCGCCCTTAATACCACCTGAGAGTACTTGCCTCTTCTCATTGTCTCTGGTCCTCAACCACACTTGAAATTGCTTATGCATCTTTGCAGTGAAATGACTCATGCCAACGGATACACAGTCCAATAACGATAGTACTACTTAATATTCTTATAGCACCTTTTTCTGACCAGTTTTGGGTGCTTCAGAAGCATTATCTCATTCGTCTTCGCAGTAACTCAAAGAGGCAAATAACGTTTTTCAACATTTAGGGAAACTAAGGCACGGAAAGGGTAAATGACCTTGGCCAAAGCCTTATCCAGCAAGTCAAGTGGGGCCTGGATGAGAATGCAGTTTCACTGGACTTTTTCTCCCATACTCTAATTCCCCAAGGCCATTCTGTCTTCAGTGAAAAGGAGTCTGCAATTACTGCTATAATTTTCCTGTCCATCTGCATACACAGAGGAAAAAAATAACAGCACTTTAATGTTTTCTCTTTTTGATTCCTTTGCATTCTCCTCTTTCACTTCACTACTTATTACTTCTTGACATCTTATCTCCTGCTCGGTCTCTGGAAAAAAATGATTTTTTTTAATCAATGAATAACTAGCAGGAAATGTTTCATATTAGCATCAGTGGTCACTGAATATAACATAGCAAGAAAATCAAGAGCTATTGACTGTATACTGTGCTGTCGTTACAAATGAAAAAATCTAAAGCGAATCTTTTAATGCCATCATAACTTTGGAAATCTAGTACCAGTTAGTCTAGCTATAGTATTTGACTTTTTGACTGGGCATTACTGGGAAATCTGTAAGTTGATCATATACTGTTCTGGGATTGCTTTTAACTCTGAATCTTTTGGTACTATAAGATTCATTAGTACATGGCATATTTTAAAAAGCAATATTCACTTAACAAAAATGTATATGTTAAGAAATCACATTCACAGTTGTTAAATGGTAATCTAGAATTTTATGTACAATTCTATAATATGTCCCCAAATTTAGGAAAATGAGTAAATAAAAACTTTTGTGACACATAGGCCGGGCGTGGTGGCTCATGCCTGTAATCCTAGCACTCTGGGAGGCCGAGGAGGGAGGATGGCTCAAGGTCAGGAGTTCAAAACCAGCCTGAGCAAGAGTGAGACCCCCGTCTCTACTAAAAATAGAAAGAAATTAGTTGGACAACTAAAAATATATATAGAAAAAATTAGCTGGGCATGGTGGCACGTGCCTGTAGTCCCAGTTACTTGGGAGGCTGAGGCAGAAGGATTGCTTGAGCCCAGGAGTTTGAAGTTGCTGTGAGCTAGGCTGACACCATGGCACTCTAGCCCAGGCAACAAAGTGAGACTCTGTCTCAAAAAAACAAAAAACAAAAAACTTTGTGACATATATACAAAATGAGGCATGCTTCTGATTTGAGGGAATAATAGCCTAATGGCTTTCAGGAGCCAATAAAAACAGCCCCATATTAGAATGTTGGGCACGCTGACTAATTTCCACTCTTAATGAATGAAATTGTATTTTTCTTACAATCTTCCTAGAATGCCCTTTCTCTGTAACTATGTCTTTATCCAGTGCTGCTTTATCCTGCAGTGGTGTGTACGTGTGCACCTCCTGCAGTGTAGTGGGGCAGGAATCATACCTTTTCCATCACTGAATCTCCACATCCTTAAGCCAGCACAGGAATGGTTAGTAGCGAATTTAATTTTCTTCCCAATGCTTTGACCTCCCAACAGAGTTATGTCTCAATAACATAGCCCCTTTTTATTACCCCATACCTCTTCAATAACTGACTCAGGCCTAAACTCATATCTAACCTCTGCTTTTTATTGTATTTTTTTTTCATATTTCTATCCTATGAGACTATTCAGTTTCTTATATCATGATCTGCCTTTTGGATAAGTATTATTCTATGACTATCACAGTAGATCCAAAAAAAGAGGTTTTAAGTACTAAGCACTAAAAATAAACGTGACTCTCTCTATACATAGAGGAAAATCCTTGTTCTAGAGAGCTTATGGTTCAAATAAAGCAGAAAGATACACATGATGACAAAAAAACTCAAAGTTAAGTTTCCTAAAATATGTGAAGGAAAAAAAGAACAAGGTGACATCTTAGAGAACAGCTAATCAATTTGTCTCCCCTTTTAAAAAAAATGAAAAAATGTGAGTTCTAGAAAGTAGAGAAAGAGGCTCATGAGAATGAAAATAATTCCTTTTAATATTAAGAAACATCTATGATTCATATATATTATATATTGATGTTTATTAAAATCTACTAACAAAGTTTTGTGACTTTATTAGGTTGACTTTCCAAATATATTTGTGATAACATATATTTTGTTACATTATTAGTTCACAAAATAAAGAATATTGTAGACAGTTGCTTTAACTTTAGTCAACCATAACGTGTTATATACCATGAAATGTCTATAATGAAGGGCAAAATATATGATCCAATTAGCTTAGTGGAAATCTAGGCAGAAAGGCTAGAGACTAAGAGTCTAAAGCAGGGAAGAAAAATAATAGTTGGAAGTCAATTTATGAAGGATTTTTTTTCTGTTAAGGAGTAAACTTATAGAATTCCAGATAAAATTATTTCATTCACTTGGATGTGGTGGCTCATGCCTGCAATCCTAGCACCTGGGAGGACAAGGTGGGAAGATCACATGAGGTCAGGAGTTTGAGACCAGCCTGAGCAAGAGCAAGACCCTGTCTCTACAAAAAACAGAAAAAATCAGCCAGATGTAGTGCACACCTGTAGTCCCAGCTACTGGGGAGGCTGAAGCAGGAGGATTGCTTGAGCCCAGGAGTTTGAGGTTGCTATGATGATGCCACTGCACTCTAGCCAGGGTGACGGAAAGAGACCTTGTCTCAAAAAAAGAAAAGTTATTTCATTCATTCACTCACTTAACAGCCATATACTATGTAGAATCCCTTCTGTGCACCGGCAATTCTGATGGGTGATAGGAATTAAAAGATTAGGCCTGCTTTGGGCAGCTTACAAAGGGAGATAGCTATGTAAATACTTAAGCATGGTGTAGGAAGTAGCATCTCCATCCTTGTCACAGAATATAAATCTTCTGTCTACAGCCATACCACCCTGAACTCGCTGGATCTCATCTGATCTCGGAAGCTAAGCAGGGTCGGGCCTGGTTAGTACTTGGATGGAAGAATATAAATCTTCTGTGATGGTTATTTTTCAAGGGTGTCCCATGAAATATTCAAGGTCTATCTTGAACAACAGTCTTTTAATGTTGATGTTTTGGAGTGCTCTTCAGTTATGAAAGGGGACAATTGAAAGAAAGATGCAGCAGCACTAGTAACTCTGCTGCTGGCGGATCCCTTGTCTGCAGCTGGGGTTCTAGATTAAGTCTAGGGCCTCTGCCTGGAGCATGGAAAATAAGAGGGAAGGTGATAGTTAAAAATGTTTTCAAGGAGCTTGCATCTGAACCCTGGACTTGTTCAGATTAAACCCTCTTCCTTTACCCTAGTCAAGGAAGCTCCAATTATCTACTTCTCCTTTTGCTGTAAAAGAGAATGATCAAAATTCAAATGTCAAAGTATTAAGAAGAGAGGTATGTTAGAATGCAGCAGCAGGGAGCAGGCTGTGGCAGGGGGAACATAGAGTCAGGAGTCTTGGCTGGATTTTGGTCTTGCTATTAATTAGTTGTGTGACTTTGGACAAATCTTTTAACCTCCACTTCCCACTCAGACCTCTGGGTCCTCATGTGGAAAGCAAGGGCATAGGTCTATTTAAGACATTGCATATGACACTTTTTTCCTCTAAAGTCCTATGCTTTTATGGAGAGCACTCCAATGACTGAAGTTGGGTATATCTTGTCGCAATGAACAGACACAGTAAAATGCCTGCTCTAGAGAATAGTTTAGGATTTCCTGCCACTCAGATGGCTTGTTAGTATTAATAGAAAAGTTTGGGAGAGCAATTTACACAGTTTTTTCACATGTACTATGTATTTTACAAAGGGCTGTGTAACATAGACATCACAGCATGTTACAAACAAGAAAATGGGCTCTGCAGAGACATTATATAACATAGCCATTAAGTGGCAGACTTAGGGCTGGGACCAGGTTCTTCAGACATTAGATTTCAGATTCTGTCTGCAAGGCATTTCCTTCCTAGCTAAGCTTCATGCATTGTATCCACTTCCTCACCCCAGTTACTCCACTGCAGTTGGTACCTGCTCTCATTGTTTCACTGTACCTACTCTTCCAGGTCACCAGTGTCCCCCTGTAGGCTACTAAATCCAGTGGATGTTTTCCGTCCCAAGCTTTCCTGACCTCCCTGCTGTATTCACATAGTCACCACTCCTACCCCTTGAAACTCTCCTCTCTTTGGTTTCATGGCACCACTTCCTTGTGTTTCTCCTCCTGCATCTTGTGGCAGCATTTCTCAAAATGGACTTCTATAGCATCTGCAGCCAAGTCACTGGGGAAGCTTATTTAAGTATTGATTCCTGGGCCCCTCCCCAAACCCATTCAACTAGAACCTCTGAGAGTTAGACCAAGGAATTGGCATTTAGCAAGCACTTTGGTGATGTTACATACACTAACATCTGAGAGCCACTGCCAGTATGATAATAATACCTAAATCTATATTTCCACCCTAGACCTCTCTCCTTAGTTCTAGACAATATATCACATTTCCTTCCAGACATGTTCCTTCTGGAAAATTTCTTCTGGATATTCCTTAACTGCTTCAAACTCGACATGCCAAAACAAGTCATTTTTCCTCCAGATACTTGCAATCACCTCATGTAATATTCTCTTAGTGAATGGTACCATCATCCAACCAAATACCCACATCAGAAACTTCAGAATCATTCTCCCACAGCTAGTTAATAAATTGTATTAATTGTCCATTAAATATATCACAAAGTTATCTCTTCTTTATTTCCCGTATCCTAATATGAGCACTCATCACTGCTACCCAAATCATCCTCTTGAAAATGCAAATCCAATTATATGCCTTTCTTGCTTAAAATCCTCTCATGGTTCAAAAACCTTGTAGGATAAAATCCCAAGCCTGGTGCTTATCAGAGGCCCTTCCTGATATGAGCCTGCATGTTAGCCATATAGGATGGCCTACTGCTCTGTAACAAGCCAGGCTCTCAAGCCTCTGTGCATGCAACTGTCTCTCCCTAGAATGCTCCCTTCCCTGGTTATGTAACAAACTCCTACCTATCTTTAAGTTCTTAGCGCAAAAGTTACTTCCGCTAAGAAACCATCCCTGATTCCTTTGTACCAACGCGGTTACTCCTTCCACCATGTTCCCATGTCTTCTCTACCAAACTTGATATTATAGTTTATATCTCGTTCTCTTCCTTAAACTTCCTAAAAGAAACATTTTATTTATCCTTATCACCTAATTTCAATAAATATTATTCAAGCAAATGAATAATAATACTTGCATTTACATGGTGCTTTATATTTCACAAAGCACTCTATCTTTGATAGTTATTTCTGTTTGTATTACTGTGACCTGCCAGTGAGTTATGTGTCTATACTCTCATAGATTTAACACTCCCTTTAGCTTTTTATAGACTATCCCATGTAGAGGAGAAAAAAATGGCATGGGCCCAAGAGCAGCATAGCAGTGAATGAAAATAGCTGCTTTCTATAGAGCTGTCTACCTGGCTTAAAGCATACTAAGGATTTGTAGTTATTTTGAGTGAGACACTGAAGGACAGAAAGAATTCAGCATTATTTAGTTCGTTAAAGGGATCCATGGTCCTTCCTTTAAATATAAATTCTTCCTAGGGAAAATAATATTGGTAGAAGTCATATGTTGTAGTTAGAAAAATCAAATAATGTAGCTAAATGAACTGGGAGGAAAAAAACCTATGTAAACTTATAATCTCTATTGATATGTATAGCTGTAAGTGACAAAGGTTTTCAGATCTTGTGCCCTAAGCCTAAAGGATATACAAAAACATGAAGGGGACTCATTTTCTCCCCCATTGTTAGCATCGTACATAGTATATGGGTGCTCTCTAAATAGACTATTTTTATACAGTGTTTTAGGTCACTACTTGCTTAAAGCAAGAATTTTTTTTCCATCTGACAGCTCATATCTTTTAATAGAAAATTATACATATACACACGTTTTATACATATATTTTTGATTTTTAACCAATTTTCTTTAGTTTCCAAATCAATGCTTGATTTAGTTACATATGGAATTATATAAACAATAATCTAAAATAGAATATCTGCAGTTAATTGTAATATATAGCTCAGATTAAGGAACGTTTAATGCAAATGCAAATTTTTGCATTCTCATAGGCACTGCCTTGTGCATGGCTTGTATTCAACAAATGTTTAGTAACTGGATGAATCATAAAATAACTGTGTACAGTGCTGGGGGAAAATGGAGACTTTTAACAAAGCTCTTCTATTTAGGATGCATTCTTCTTAAAACCAAGCAGTTACAAATTCAGAAGTGTCTTATCGGCTGAATTTCTGATCTGAAGAACATATGTGTGTATGATCTAAGAAAATTTTTAAAAAGTTATGGATAATTACAATAAGAAATGTGAACAGGTTTAAAATGAAGAGGGCTGAGAAAATGAATCAGATCAGCTTAAATTTCTCTCTTTTCACAATGCTTTGTGGAGTAACAGTGGGAAGGAGAGAGACTGAGCTGTGTGGAGCCCATTTTGGTGGCAGCCTTGCTCTCCACTGGAGGCTTGCCCGCCTAGAATTATGTGAATGTAGACCTAGGAGACAACATTGGTTAGAGAGTCAGTGTTTTTCTATTTCCAAATGTGTCATTCTGAGCCCAACTTTGCCATTTGATAGAGTGGAAAGAATTAGCTATTTATGTTTTTTACCAGAGTATTTTTAGAGAGGTTTTTTTTTTGTTACAGTCTTGATAAAACGGTGATTTAAAAATTTTTATAATTGTCATAACATTCATCATTGACAAAATGCAGTTAATTCTAAATTTGCCAGCAATATTTAACATGCCCAAGAGATCAGATTATATTCTAAATATTTATGAAAATAAAAGATTCAGTTGTGTTCATAAGCAAAGAATTTGGTGCTAAATAACTGGAGAATTCTTCTCTCCATGCTATTACTTTATGGAAACTTTATTACATTTGATTAGAGATCCTTTATTTACAGTTTATTTATTCAACCAGTGCAAGTAATAAACACTATTCATGAATCTAATATATCATATATTAGGCTAGGGATACTGTAGATTCAAAGAAATATAAATTCAGGTTTTGGTTCAAGGCATTACTGTCAGGTTGGGGTGGGAAAGAACAGGGAAGGGAGAAATAGACAATTATTGTGTCAGCAGTAGATGGCATGATAGAGATTGCATCAGATGAAAGGTAAGAGCTTGAAAAATGTGAATCCGTCCTGTGTCTGTGAGGAGAGGTGATTAGGGAAGCCTCCCTAAAAAAAGAGATATCTGAGTTATGTTGCTAATTACCATTACCTTTATAGGTATTTCTTGAAATTGGTAAATTACACCTTAAGTTAACTCTGCCCTCCTTCCCCCTCCTCCGGTTCTGTTAGGGTATCAGATACAAGGGGTCTGGGGCCACATGTGGCAGAAATTGCTAACATCACTTCTTCCCTATTAGACCTCCCCTGATTTTTAGTTGACAACATTGATGCCTGGACAAAAGACATATTTCTCGGGTTCTCTGTATTTAAATGTGAGCCCTAGGATTAAGTTCTGATAAATGAGAACAGATAAATATATGACAGGTTATGGGAAATTTCCTTAAAAGATGGTTGGCAGATATTTGGTCCTGCTTCTTTCCTTCTTCCTCCACCTGCTCCTTGGAATATGCATGGGATGACTGTAGCTCCATCTTGGATGATGATAAGGGCCATACCCTAGGCATGGCAGAACACACACATGGATATAGCCTGCGTCCCTAAGGACTTCAGGCAGCAGAGCCAACATAACAGCTCTTGACTGCTTCCTTCAGGCTTATAAACGAAGGGGAAATAAAATTCTATCTTGATTAAGCAAACGCTATTTTGGGGGCATTTGCTACTCTCAGTTGAACCTAATCTTTTCTGATATATCATATCTACCTTGTTCACCAGCACTTAGCACAATGTCTAGTACATGTCAGGTACTTCAAGACCCTTTTTTCAATGAATGAATGAATGAATCCCACACACACATTCAAAATCTCCTACAGAAAATTGACCACATACCTCAATAACTCTCTTAGATGAACCATATTTTCTCATTGATTATCTTGATATTTCTTGAAAGTAAGGCAAACCCTATAGAAACTGCTTTAACACATTCCGGTAATTAGTCTATTAACTTCTCTGATATCTTCATTTGAACTATAACAGTCAAAAGTTAGTTGACCTTCCAAATGTCCATACTACTTTATCCTATAGACTATATGTTGCCAATGTATTGTCATATTATTGCACACAGAAAGCAGAATTGGCAGAAAATTTGAACCAAAATAGGCACTTTTTCCAACTGTGTATTGACAGACATAGGTTGTGGGTGAGTTCTGTCTACCCAGCTCTCAGGGAGAAGCTCACAATACCAACAGTGCCAGTATTATCAAAATCCTCCCAAACACACACTTCGTACAAAAGCACTACTACTAATAATTATTAGGCATAAGATAAAGTTGTCAAGAAGATTTAAATCATACAGTTTGTTCTACATATAATGAAGTTTGAAGAGTAAATATTTAAAAAAAAATTTAAAAATATTCCCAAATTGTTTCAGTCCATTAGTTGGCAATGAATTTTTATTAAACATTTTGAGACGCAGCAAAGAGCATTAGACTCAGAGACCTAAGCTTTGTGTAACTTTGTGCAGATTATTTTCATTTTCTATCTCTCTGTAAAATGGTGGAACATTTGCCCTCCACATTCAGTACGTGTGTTGAAACAGATAACATCTTGAAATAGCTTGAACTGCTCGGATATAAATGTTTTGAAATAAATATGGCATTTTTCTAGAGTACAGAGGAAAGAAAGGTAATTAGATTAGTAGTAATTTACATGCTGTTCCCATCTCTGGGCAGCTTGCTGTGTTCTTTCCTCTATAGTTCAGCACTTATTTTCCAAATGATTACTCAAAAGTAAACCTGGAGTAGCACTTGTTCCCTTCTGAAACAGTTGTATATGAGAATTGTCCTCCATGAAATTACACTTAATTTGGGGGAGGAGATGAGTTACTTTTACAAACAGTTAAAAAAGAGAGAGAAAAAGAGAGAGAGAGAAACCATACTATACCAAGATTCTGCTTATCTGTGGGTTAATACTTAGAAAGTTCAAAATAATATTACAAAATCTTTCTTTCTTTCCTGCTCAACACTCTCATTTTAGGAAACTATACTGGATAAGTCTCTCTTCCTGGACCAGAAGAATTTGTGATCAGAAAGAACTTTCCCTTCATACTTAAAAGTTAATTGTTGTAGTGCTACAGGAGTAAGTATAATCCCATGCAATTAGGAAGCAGAATTAAAAGGGTTGGGCTAAAGGACATCACTGATGGAGATGAGTTAGAGAAAAAGGCTGTTTCACAGAATAAAGGATCTTCATCAAGCAATTAGAATGGCTCTCAAAATCATTCCAAGATATTTATGTACCTAAATTGGAGCCTCTTGTGTAGCATTCAGGAAAAACTCATAGGATCAGAATTGCTATGGCTTGAGTTGGCCTCATTTGCTATACTATCTTGTTTTACAGATGAGAAAGTAGAGGCAGGAGTAGCTGCATAGTTTGCAGTGTGCAGTGCAATATGAAAATGTTGGGCTCCTTGCTCAAAAATTATTAAGCATTTCAAGAAGGCAGCGGCAGAGCAGTAAATCACAGGGTGCCTCAGCGCAGTGCCCTGGGTGACTGCGCAGGTTGCATGCCCAGGAAGCTAGTCTCGAGAGGAAGTCAGACGGGTTCAATTATTTGCCCAAGGTGATAAAATCGGTTAGGAGCAGAGCTAGCCTCCTGATTGCTTGTTCAGTTTTTCTTTTTCTTTTTTTTCTCTGTATTCTATTATTTCTCCATATTCACTTTGTGTTTAGCTTAGAAGAATATATATTTATTCATTCATCCTTTAATATTAATAAATATTTCTTAAATATAGACTATGTGGCAGGCATTGTATTATGAATTAGGGAAACAGTTCTAAGACACACTTCTTAGTGTGTCTCAGAAGAAAAAGAACTTGAGGGAAAAAATACCCGTCTCTACAGAGGTTATGGGGAAGTTGGAACTCTCATATACTACTACTGAGAGTTAATTAGCTATTCATTTTCTGGAGGGCAACTTGGCTGTATGTCTTAAAATGGGTATACCCTTTGGCCCAGAAATAATACCTCTTGGAATTTATCTTAAGGAAATAATAAGAAATGTGGGTAAAGTGATATGTTCAGAGTTAGTCATCACAGTGATTTTTTTTGGTCATAAATGCCCAAGAATTTGTTTGGGTTTTTGGGGGGCACATTTTGGTAAATCTATGCTGTTAAACAACACATAGCCATTAAAAATGTGGTTTTAGAAGATTATTGACATGGGAAAATGTTCATAATATATAATAGCGAAAAAGTAAGGTTTAAAATGGTATGTATACTAGCACTCTGGGAGGCCGAGGCAGAAGGATTGCTTGAAGTCAGGAGTCCAAGACCAGCCTGAGCAAGAGTGAGACCCCATCTCTACTAAAAATAGAAAGAAATTAGCCAGGCAACTAAAAATAGAAAAAATTAGCTGGGCGAGGTGGCACATGCCTGTAGTCTCAGCTACTAGGGAGGCTGAGGCAGGAGGATGGCTTGAGCCCAAGAGTTTGAGGTTGCTGTGAGCTAGGCTGATGCCATGGCACTGTAGCCCGGGCAACAGAGCAAGATTATGTCTCAAAAAAAAAAAAAAAAAGAAAGAAACTAAAAGAAAATAATAATAATAATTAAATGAAATAGTATGTATAACATGACACCTAGTTTTTTTTTTTTTTTTAGAAAATATATTTCTAACTAGAAAAGCAGATGACACATACCCAAATGTCAGCAGTGATTAACTTTTTGGAATTAGTTTTTCTCTTTGTATTTAGTTGTATTTTCCAATATTTCTTTCTTGAGGATATTTTATTTTTATAATAAAATTGTAAATTCTATCTGTATTAAATGATGAAAATCTGTTTTCTTAAATGCCTAGAGAGAAAGGTCAGCAATTCTGCATTTTACCATTGGAAAAAAATTAATGCTTAAATTTTGTATATCAAAGCTCATGTTAGACTTAAACTAAATGTCCATCATAAACTTGAATGAATTGAAATATTCGCCTTGTATTTGAAAGAATCCTTACATGTCATGTAATCTAATCTCCCAACTAAAGTATAAATTGGCTGTACAATGTGCTTGATAAATGTTCTAAGCTTACTGAATTTAGAGACAGATTTTTTTATTCATGAAAAGCTGGATCTTAGCTAAATTATAATAAAGAGAAGCCAACTTAGAATCAGAATGCCGATACTCTGTAACTACACTATAGTTTTTAGGTCTAATTGTGCATGGTAAAGGCAAGAGTGGGTGTGTTACTGAATAGATGCTCTTTGAAAAATCTGTCCCAAATTGCATAGCTGACTATTGGCCAATGTACTTGCTCTTTAATGTCTTGCCTATTTAATGTCACCATTTGCCAGAGACTCTTTTTAAACGCATGGATAGGAAAATTAGGAGAACTTCATGCAGAACACGCTCACAGGAGCTGATCTAACGAACTCTATCCATAAAAATACCTAAGACAAGGGGTTCATTCAGAATGTCACTCGGTAACTTATTTTTATATTTGTAATTGTACACATTAAAAATTATTTTTATAATCATTTTGCATTTTGTGAAGTGAAAAGGCAACTTTCAAAAATTAATATGAAATTAAAGAAGACACATATACACACAAATATGAATAATTTAGTGCCATTTTAATCTCAATTTTATAATTAAAAAAGTGCAGAGAAAATTTCTAGAAGGATTATAAGAAATTGTTAATATTACTTATCTTTAGGGAAAACTTATAATGAAATTTCAGAATAACAAAAACAATTTCTAAGATCTAGAGATGACAATTTATTTCAAGCAGTACTGAATACAACATTGTGCTGCTATAAAGGTTGTGCTGCTATAAACATTTGAGTGCAGATGTCTTTTTTCCTAGGGTAGATGCCCAGTAGTGGGATTGCTGCATCAAATGGTAGTTCTACTTTTAGTTCTTTGAGGTATAGTGGTGAGTATCCCCACCCGTCAAACCATGTTTCTACTCAAATTTGAGTCTTCTCTGTCTATAGATCCAGAAAGTACCTCAGAATGTTTGAGAGTAGAGACCAAAAATCATTGTCTTTGTAACAGTAGGAATCCACAGATTTGGCATTGAGTTCCTTGAGACACAGGTTATGCTAAGTGCTGTTATGGGGAGTGGTATGTGAGTCTGCGCCATAGGTGCTAATCAGTCTAAACATTTTCATTAGCTCTGAATTCCATTCAGAGGAAAAATGCTTCTTTGAAAAGCCACGAATCATTAACATTTCAATGCACCAAGCTTAGATCTGGCAACTTAAAGAAATTTTTCAGAGGAAAGGCACACAATCCAAGTGACTATCTTAATTACCTGCATCAGTCCAATTAATTTGTGGTAGATTTCAAGCTGAAACAAAGGCCCAGGCATGAGTCTTGCTGTCCCAACCCAGCCAGAGGATTCTGTGCAGCCTCTCCCTCACCCATTCCAGGGAAGAGAGACAATAGGATGTAGTTGAGCCCCCGGGGTCTTGGCAGCCAGGAGACAAGGAGGAGAAGCTCTGCAGAGCTCACATCAGTGTGGAAAATCAGATCACAGCCAGCTACAGTGAAGAATCCTTGAGAATTGAAGGGCAGCCTGCGAAACATCTGATAAAAGCAAAATTTTTAAATTGTCCTTGAGGATGAGTTTTATCATCTGAATCAACAGATGCTAAAGCACAGAAGCACCTCAGAGATCTTTAACAGCCTCTCGAATGTATTAATTTGTGACCTCTTTTCCCACTACAAGTGATTCTCACTGATGGACCCTAAAGCTGGACCCTGGGAGGATCCCCTGGCAGCCAGGAAGCATCTATCTGCTGCCTGAGTGTCCCTGCACTTCTCTGCCATGCTTCCCCCACCACATTAGATCCCTCGCATGCGGACACCGGTTTGGCTTGAGCTCAATGAGATGCTCCAGTTCGAATTATCTCTTCAGTGTAATAAATCAATCCTGTGCAACAAATCAATGCTTAAGTGAAATAGACGAAAACCCAGATGGCATGTGCAGCGGGGATGCTGAGAAGTACAACCCCCCTTGGTTATAACCCCCCTGGTATAACCTTCCAGCACCTGTAAAATCCCCAGTAGTCCATTTCTCATGTCTGAAGCTCATCACTGCAAGTTTATTTCTTTGGGCTAAAATAGAAAAATCAATGAACATGCAAAGCGTACATGGACAGATCATTAAATTATTATTAGGCAGAAACCACTTACTATGAATTATCTTTCCAAATGTTTCCAAGGGAAAGAAGGTGCAGATGATTTTCATAGGAATATGTGAAAACATAAACCCCAGGCACCAACCCAGTGGCAGGAAGCTAAGTGGGATTAAAGAAATTGGGGCGGCTCAGGGCACTGGAGATCATGGAAGGAGAAAAAGTACATCAAGACAACTAAACAGAGAAATAAACAATTACCCAAGACCTATTTCCCCTAGGTCACAATTTTGCAAGCTACCTGACATAGGGAAAAGTCCACGGTCAACACTTTCTGAGGAGCAAAAGCCCTAGATTATCCATTCCCCAACTCAGCAAACAGCTGAGTCGAGTCAAGCCGTCCCTCTAGGAATGATGAGACGCAGTCGCTTCAGGCCATGGCATCCGGCAGATGCAAGAATCAGAGAAAGTGCTCCCGGACTGGCAGTCTGGGTTAGGCCAGACAGGTCTCCATGGTTTTATGAAGGAGGAGTCTTGAGAAACAATGTAGGATTTATTGTAGAAGAGCCACAGACTAGGCAAAACGATACGGCATTCTAAAACAAATAAATAAGACAACTGTACGTCTGAATCCGTGTGCCTCACAAGTGCTGTAAGATTTGCTAGTTCCCAGTTTTAATAAATTCACGGTCTGGCAACTGATAAGCAAACCAGTGAGAACAATGGCCAACAGGAACAGACGGGATTGGTGCTTGATAGAAAAAGGCTCAGAATGCTGGTGAATCCAGCAGAGCGTCCCAAACCCACTCCCAGGGGAGGATCCGCAGGACAGGCTGCATCTGAGCTAAAGCTTGAAAGATGGAGGAGGGTGAACTCCAGGCAGAGGGAGCAGCAACATACCCTGTCCCCAGGAATGCACGCAGCCGGGGCGCCCGGACCGGGCGAGGGGGTGAGGTGGAGGGACGAAGGATGAGGCCGGAGAGGCAGAGGCCACTTCCAAAGGGCTTCCTTATACGCCCTGCTAAGCAGCTCATGTAAGCACACATCCACGTTCGTACGTACGTCCCACCTTACTCCAGAAACGATTTAAAGTGGCTCTTGCAAAAGAACTTGAACTGTATGATGAATGCAATTGAGTGTAATTGAAGGATTTCAAGCAGGGAATGACATGCTCAGGCATGCATTTAAGAAAGATTATTCAAGCAATGTAGAAAATAAATTGTAACGGGGACAGGGAAAGAGATGAGCCTCCGGGCAGTTAAGGTAGAATAGAGGCAATTACATTAATCCAAGGGGAAAACGATGCTGGCCGGAACGCATGCGGTGGCAAAGGGAACGGACGAGACCGGATAGACCTGAGCTGTATTTCAGATCGGGCAGCGTAACTTCTAAGCTAATGGACCTAATGATACTTAACGCTGTGGGAGTAGAAAGCAACTCCTCAGGAAATGTGTCTTGATCAGGAATTTGAACAAGGGAGAAAAGTGATCTAGACAATCTGTCTGATATTAGGCAGTATTTACAGTGTGGACATACACGGTTTCAAGTGCTGTCGAGTTTACTTTGAGTTTCCATTGCAATCAGCAGGCTAGTTTCTTTTAAGCCGAGTCTTACTTCTTTCAAGGTACAAATTTCTGGGATTGTCCAGTTGTCATAGCTACCCTGGAAACTATTTAGTGCATTCTTCAAAGGAGTATTATTGATAGCAACACCACAGGATATAAAAACACATCTCACTGTCACGTGCAGAAACGGGGGGAGGTGATTTTCTCTACAAAGGAAAATCTCTTTCCAGTTAAAGTGAACACTTCACACAGACCTTAAGTTAGATATTATGAGTGAAAATGTCTTGCATGGAACTGAAAGATAAGTAGTTCTCAATAAGTATGAGTTGGATCTGAAACCACTTTGTAAAAAATATTTTTAGGCAACATTCTAACTAAAAGAATTAATTTTAAGATGAATACAAAATTTGAGAAATCTCTATCCATTCGCTATAACAGAATTTTGCCTATAAAGACATGAATTGGGGTGAAGGAGGAGGATGAACATGCGCTTTTGTGAACAAGGAGTGATTTTAAAAAAGACAGTAGCAAAGCTTAGCCTTTATGGAAATTACGTATTTTCCTTCCAAGATTTTCAGTAGGGGCATACAATAGCTCCCTGGAAGAAAATTTAAGTTATAAAAATACCTACCGTTGAACATAACTCTGTTTTAAAACGTGTATGTAGCAGTAAGGGTTTTTTTTAAAAAAATATAAAGACGGTTTAAGGTTACGTTATTTTTCAAAATGTTCACCAAGTCCATAAATTTAGAAAACAAGCTTAAAAAGTAATTTTGAAAGATACTTAAAAGACATTTGATACATTTCTACATCTTGATTTTTTTTTTAGTAGTTTAGAAATCGATGGATATTTACTTAACTTGAAGAATGGTGTCTATCCTAAACCAATAATCAACAACATCTTGATTGGATAGACAAATGTCCATGAAAGCTGGAGATAAAAAAGGGGTACTACTATTACTTAACATCATACTGGAAGTTCTCGATAAATCAAATAAAAGATACAAATATTTATAAAAAGGAAAATTAGAGTTTTAAATAAATACATAGAATAGTCTTTCAATAATGTTTCTAGAAATTCACAGTAACAATTGAGAGGAAAAGAAGTGATGTCATTCGAAATCTATATTTTAGTCACCTAGTTTTTCTCTTTTCTGAATCAATATACCAATTCACCAAAGACACATACTTTTGATTTTAGAAGGTGATCATGAATTTATTTAACACATGCATTCATTTATTCAACAAACACTGCCGATCCTGACTACTGTTCAGCTACTACCATCAGCATGGGGGAAACCATGGCAAATTCCCGCCATCGGGGTACAAGCACAGGGTGCTATCCTGCCTGGTAGGTTAGGGTCACTTGATCTTAAAAATGTGTAGGGGTTATTTACATCTCTGAAGAAGTTAAGAACATTCTAGATAAAAGACAAGGCATGTGTAAAGGCTCTGAGGCACAGAAGGACCAGGGACTTCAGAAGCATTGAAGGCAGGTACAATAGAATTCAGAAAGTGAGAAGAAACAAGTGTCTAAGAACCACATTAAAGAAAAAAGAAGGCCAGCTCAGCAGGGGAGAGTAGGTGCCTGCAGCAATTAGGGATTGTATCCTGAAGACACGGAGAAGCAACCCAGGATTTTGAGTAGCAACCAGAGAGAGAGAAAGAAGAGATTAGGAGACCCTGGGGAGGTAGAATCTGCAAAGTGTGGCAATTGTTTGGAGTGGGCCTGGGGAGGATCAGGCCTCCCGGGAACCCTCAGTGCAGCTCTGTTGCTGAAAGAATGTGCTCTTGGCTCTCACAGGCAGGTTCGCACCCATCTCAGCCCCCTGGGCTGGATATCTTAACCACCTGAGATTTTGGGTTTCTTCATGTGTAAAATGGAGATGACAATAGCAGGATCTGCCCTGTGATGATGATTTGAAATGGCCCCTCTAGTGCTTAGCGAAATGGCTGTTAACGTGACTGTCACTTAGTAGGTGTCCTTTACAAATATGTTATGTTCAGACGTATTTATTCCAAGTGTCCCGTAAACTTCCAGGAGGGGACAGTTTAAAAGATGTTTGGCTGTGAAGGCCCGTATCTCTGGAAGGAGACCTGGGCTGAAGTATGCATCTGGAAATCAACATACACGTGGTGTTTGAAGTTTTTAAACAGTGGGAAAAGGCAGATTACTGAATAAATGGTTTTGTGGTAACTAGATAGTCATTAGGGACAGAAAATAAAGTTAGGTCCTTCCCACAATCTGAACATATAAATTTAAAAGGATTAAATGCTTAAACATTAGGAAAAAAAATGGGAGTGTTAAAATATTACCTTAGCATAGAAAAATTCTTTGTAAAATAGAAAAGCAAAAGCCCTTGAAGAAAGTCTAGACATATTTGAATGCACTGAAAGCTAAAACATTTAAGGTTTAAAAAGAGTATAAATTTTAAAAACAAGGCAACAACAGGGAGAGACAAATAATCTGACTGAGAAGTAGCTAAAACATACAAGCAAGCAAGAAAAAATATAAATGAAATCAGCATCACATATTATTTATCTGTGAGACTGGCAAAAAAAAAAAAACCATAAAATTTTAAAGTTTTAATTAAGGTTTACTAAGTTTTAATGAAGGCAAAATAAAACATGCACTCTAAATCAGGAATTTTACAATCCTTTGCCCATTTACCAATAAAATAATTTTCTAAGATTATAAACGCGTTCATATTTGAAGACGTTATTTTTCTTAACTTTAAAGAGTTGTAATATTCTAAATACTAACATTTAAAGATAAAACCATATTACTCTTTCAAATGTTTAATGTAATATAAATCCAAGTATTGTTTGATATCCATCATCATGCACTTAAGAAAGCCTCTTCTTTCGAATTTGAAAACTTTCTTTTTTTCTCTTTGAAGTTATATTTTCATCCCCCTTCCTTCATATATATTTATCCTGATATATTTTACGCTTCTACAATTTGATCAATCACCTTCAGATATTTATCTACAATAAAAAATGTATTAACTATTTAATTTAAAATTTTCAATAGAAATTTTAAAGTTTTATTTCCTGTGGCCATAAATCTTTTCTGGATTGAGTTACTAGTAGTCTATAATGGAGCAGAACTACATACAACATTAAATATTTTATAAATAATTACTAAACACAAAAAGTAAAATTGTAGTGGATATCTACTTCTGCAGTGGGCAGAGTAACAGCCTCCAAGAAATGTCCTCACCTTAACATCCGAAACCCCTGAATATGTTTCATTATGTGGAAAAAGGAACATGGCAAATGGAATTCAGGTTACGGACCTTAAAATAGGAGGACTCTTCTGCGCTATTTGGGTTCACCCAATCAAACCACATAAATTCTTAAAAGTAGAAAAGGAAGGCGGAAGAGTTGGCCAGAAAGATGCGGAGATAGAAGGAAAGGTGAGAATGATTTGCAGCGTTAGACTCTGCCCACCACGGCTGATGCCGAAGACAGAGGCCAGGAAAGGGGCCGAGAGCTGGGAAAGAGGGCGGCCTCTGGACTCAGAGAAAAGGGACTGACAGCCAGCAGGGAAACCGGGACTTCAGTCCTGCCACCAAAAGGAACTGAATTATCCCAACCACTGAAGTGAGCAAGAAAACAAGCCTACCCTAAAGCCTCTAGCAAGGAACACAGCCTGCTGACCCCGTAACCTCAGCCTGGTGAGACTCATGGCACACCCCGACCTTCAGAACCACAAGAGAATATGTTTGCTATCAAATTGGTGGTAGTAGAAATCGAAGATAATCTCATGATAAAAACGAATTATTATTAGACTTTTATGGTTACATAAAAAAGGAAAGATAAGACTATCACTACCACTTTTGAGAGGCCTTTGCATAAAAGAAATAAAGACCAAATGTCTAACTATTTAAAAGTTATGAATCTAACAAACAGTTGAACAAGATATGTATTTCCACACCCTGAGAGCACACCTCTACATCAGACATAGGAGGTCAGATTCAATTTGTAATCTTCCAATTCCTAAAGGGCTTTTTTAACAGGCTCTTGCTCTATCGTCCAGGCTGGAGTCCAAAGTGCAGTGACCTGATCACAGCTCACTGTAACCTTAAACTCCTGAGTTGAAGTGATACTCTTGCCTCGGCCTCTTGAGTACCTAGGAATACAGGTGCACAACACCACACCCAGCTTTTTCTAAAAAATTATTTCTTTATAGAGATGGGGTCTTGCTATCTTGCCCAGGCTGGTCTTAAACTCCTGGCCTCAAGGGATCCTCCTGCTTTCAGACTCCCAAAACCCTGGGATTATAGGCATGAGCCACCATGCCAGCCTTCCAATTCCTGAGTTCCAAGCCTGCAGGTGTCACATAGGATGAGCCAGCCCTGTCCCCTGATGTCCTTCACTCCTGTTCTTCTCACCTCTTGGGGTGTGGGAGGCCTCACTAGCACTGCAGGGGCTTCCCGTGCCCCAAGAAAATAATTTTTAACATGATTCCTTTATTGCCTGGGATCTAATGTAAGGGTAAAAATAATTGCTTACATGTTGAAAAAAAATTAAAAGATATATTATTGAGTAAAACACAGTTCTGGAGGCTGGAAGTCCAAGATCAAGGTCCCAGCCAATTTGGTTCCTGCTGAGGACTCTCTTCCTGGCTGGCAGATGGCCACCTTCTGGAGAGAGGGAGAGAGAGGGGGAGGGGAGGGGGAGGGCGAGGGCGAGGGAGACCATAATATTCCGCCCCCGGGCCCCCAAAATCTATGTCTTCCTCACACACAAAATACATTCATTTTATCCCAACATCCCTGAAGTCTTAACTCATGCTTGCATGAGCTCTAAAGTCGTCCAAGTCTCACCCAAATATCATCTAGAATAACATCTCACAGGTCTCTAACCTGAGTCAAATTCGTGAAGGAACCTGATTTCCCCGTTGAATTCTGAATTCGGTTATAGGCTGTCTCGTGTCAAGGGAACGCAGTTGTGTGGACTGCCGATGTTCCTCCACCTGTGAGAACCTGGATGACGACACTGACGGACGCATCTTTATTCACAAAAAAAAGTGTGAAAAAAGTAAGTTTCAAATATTCTTAACAGGAGAAGACAGAACCTTCTGAAGCACAGAACACAGCAAAGAAAGGTCACGCAGACGGGCCCCGGGCAGAGGCCAGGCTCTGGGGGGAGGGGAGGAGCAGGCCCGGAGTCAGCAGGGATAACTCACAGAACAAGCGCCCCTGCCAGGACACCTGGAATCCAGCCCCGCTTCCCGCACCAGTTAACTGTGTGACTTGAGAAAGTCACTTAACCTCCCAGGTTTTTATCCCTCTTCTATAAAAAACAAGGATTAGATTAGACGACTTTTACAGATTTTTTTTCCTAGTTCTACATTTCTGTAGTTCTTAATATGTGCAGACATTCTTTCACATGCTCCGACTACTAGAAGCTCCACCTTCTTTTAATAAATTCTATTTACTTGCAGGTGGTTGGACTATTAAGAAAAGCAAATTGTTTAAATAATGTCTGACTTTTGACTGGCTTGACTCTCCTAACGGGCCAGGTATGTATACATATATATATACACACACACACACACATATTTTTTTTTCCTGGGCAATGATTTTTTAGGTACATCAATCAAGTAGCCAGTATTTATTACATGGAGCTAATTAACTTCCAAAATGACATTTTCATTTGTGACACTGGTGGAGATTTGAACTCAGATCTCATCAATGAAAAGCAGCTGCACTAATAACCCAAGTCCCAAGGAGCCCCCTAATTCTCCCAGCTTACCCTAACCATAAATGTGTGATTAATCACAGGTTTATGGGACTCCTCAGTTACTGTGAAAACAAATCATTACCAGAAACTGGCGTTCCCAATTTATGTTATTTTTATTTTTATTACTTATACCCTTTTCTCCATATTTTCCATATGTCTTTGGGTCCTTCTCGTCCATTCAGGACCTTGTAGAAAGCTTGGCTCACCCCTGTCTCCTGATAAATAAAAACATGTTGTTGTTTTCTCTTCACTTTTCTGTTCGGAAGGTTGTGGGACTAATGACACCCGGTAGGAAGAGGCGAGGGAGCAATGCGCTTGGCAGCTGGACAGCGTGAAGACTAAGCGGTCGCTCCTCATCTGAGGTCAGTACAGCAAACACAAAGCTTCACCCAGCTGTAGGATCCAGGCACGCAGGGGTTAGGAACTCGGCAGTGAGCGGAAGCATGTGACTGTGGCTTATCTTTACCAAATTCTCACTCCTTTTCTTTCTATTACGGTAAAAAAAAAATTATATAAGGAAATCTAGATAAACAATTTAACCTCTTGTGGTCAAGCACCAAAAATGGTTAGATTTAATACAATTTCATCAAACTTACTTTAAGGGACCTGAGGCACACATCAAGACGTCGCCTCCAAGGCAGCGAGAACCACCTTGGAATCTAACTGAAGGAGACACGCCTTACTAAGACGCCAGGCACAGATCAAACAACCAGTGCAGTCAAATACAACCCTGAGTCTTCAGTCCTAAGGGGCGGCATCTACTATTGGCGTTTAGCATCCAGGTGAACTGAGTCTCAACCCTACAACTCTGTGTAGACCAGCATTTCTGGTTGAATAACCGCAGAATTTAATTTATTTGACAACAGTGACTAAGACTCTCCAGCAACATCAGGTTGGCTGTCCAGTGAGAATGTATGTATGTGTGTACGTGTGAGAATGTGTGTGTGCACGCATGTGTGCATGTGTGTGTGTGTGCGTGCATGTATATGAGACAGAGAGGGAGGCAGGGAGGGAGGGAGAGAGAGAGGAGATGCTTATGCCTTAGGCTCCCCGATCTCCCAAGTCCTTCAGCTTTGCCAACTGTGATAAACGTGTGAGGTCAACTTTTCCATGAATATCTGCATAAAATGCCTTGATCCCCTATCTTATGAGATAAGCAAGGGACTTCTCTCCTAAAATACGTGGGCTTTCTAAAGGAACTTAAGCTTCTCATAATCAATTCATTCTCCAAGTTCCTGCTCTTGCAGAACTTTCTCTCTCATTTATGTCCCATGTAGGTGTTCTCTTGTCCCTGCCTGATATAAACCTGGAAACACATCCCCCTTGCTTTGATTTTCTCCATACACCACTATTTGGATCCAGTTCTGCATGGTCAATGCACAGGGAAGTTCGAAGTTAAACAAACTTGAAACTAAACAATGAAACAAAGTAGTATTATCACAGGGTATCAGAGTAACCAATTGAGCACATCCCTGCATTAAAATTCCCTCGGCCAATCCCACATCAGGAAATCTCTCACAGGCTGTCTCTGTTTTGTGTCTCAGCCCACTGGCGTGTTTTTGACTTCTCTCTTTCACGGCCAGCCTCCAACTTCCTCCTCCCGGTGGCTGGCTACTCATTTCTTCTGCAAAACAGTGCAGCCCTCGACCCCCTACGTCAGTGGGGTCCGGCCCACCCTAACTGTCCTAAAACTCACCAAGTTTGCTGCAGGAAGCAATGATGGTTTGACTTTCCACCATTAGCAAACTCCTAGGCACACCGAGCTTCCCCACCACTCCCTGTGCGTAAAGAGGAGTAATACGAAAGGCCATCCCCGCAAAATGAATGACGTGAGCACCCTTGGAAGGCAGAGCTCTGCCATAGGCCCCTCCACCTTTTGTTTTGCTTTGTTTCCATTAGTAATAGCATATTTTGCCTGCCACTTAACATCTTTCACAAACACTCATGTTCTTATGGTCTCTCTTTCTCACACACACACACACACACACTTCCACTCACATATTCTTTTTAGAACCCACATACTGGTAAACACCAGAAACCAATGCACTACTCCATGAGTCCTCTTTCAGGGTCTACACTGCAGGGACAGGAGAGAGCAGGGAAGAAGAAAGTCAAAGAAAGTAAGAGACAAAGGAAGGCAAAAAAACAGTAGTAGTAAGGAAAGAAAAGAAAAAGTGAAGGAAGCAGTGTGTGGGTGTGTAGGAGGCATGGGAAAGTGGTTTCTAACTGCGTGGGATGACTGCCCCGTTAGCTGTGTCTCGCTGCTAGCCATCGGGGCCCTGGCTTCACCAGTAATGCGAGGACAATACACTGACAAAAAGCCATGTGTACAGTGCACATGTCCTGGTGGAGACGTCACACAGACGCACATGTGGGTCCGCCCCTCGTCCCCTGCAAAGGATGACGGCCAGAGGGGAGTGAGGTTATTGGGATACAAAAACAAAACACACACGACACCTATAACCGACTCTTCTTTTACACATTTTTTTAACTTTGTTAAGAGGTCATAAGACATTTAGCTGATTCTGTAGAGAGGTATTAAAAAAGACAAGCTATACTTTTATGTTTTCCCTCTAGTTCTGGCACAACAGAGACCAGAAACTAGGACTGAGCAAAGGAGATTCAGGACATAACGATCAGGGTGCACACGTCCAGGCAAGGAATGGGAAGCTGTGTCCCAGGAGGTCTTTGCTTACAGCATTTCCAGCCTTATAATTCATCCTTTTGAGGTTTAGCAAAGTAGCCAAAGTGGCCAAAGCTGAGGGTGTTAACACGAACTAAACCTCAGCCCCCTTGAAGGCTTCCTCCTGGTGACTCTAGAGCTCCCGCATGGTCCCCTCCACCCTGAGTCACTACCACCACCTGCTTTGAGACCATGGCTTTGGAGAAAGTCAGGCCCACAGACACGTCTTCCTCTGTGTGTGACACAGCCTCCGCCAACTTGTGGTGAGACCTCGGATGCCAAATGTAACCAAACACAGGAGTCCCCCTCCTGTGGCTGAAGCCTTCTGTGTGTGGGAGTTTATTCCCTGGATGCCATCATAGCTGGGGTTTGAGACCGCTGGGCTCCCAGGAAACCGGGGAAAGGGTCTTCCTGGAGCTGGCGTCTGTCCAGGACATGCATCACCCTTCCCTCCCACCAAAATCTACAGCTGTATCTTTCAGGCTTCGGGACCACCCCTTATCCCCACAGCAAAATCTCTTAAGTCTACTGGATTCCACAGCCCTCCCAGGAAACTGGGACAAAAAGAGAAAATACGTAAATAAGAAACCAAATTGAGAAATAACTTGAAAACTGCCCCAAATTACATGGCAACATTGTTTACAAGTTCATCCTTCGGAAGTACGTATCATAATAATTTCCTCTTCCCCAATTTCATGACCTTTCTTTCACTTGGAGTCTTAGGAAATCTTTGCCAGTGTTCTAGTTTCCTCTCACATCCCTGTCTTCCAAATTATCAAGTTATCTTTCTGAAAACACAAATCTAATTATATTTCTTGCCATCTGTGGCTTCCTGTTCTCCATAGTGTGAAATACAAAATTTTAAGCACATGCTCTTCACACACATTAGAATATTTACACTTCCCTACCCAGGCTGCAGATCCATGTCAATATTCCACTGCACATTCTATTGCTTCTTCTAGAATGTTCTTCTTCCACTTCTTCTATTGGCAAAGTGTTCCTCCTTCAAAGGCCAATCCATTTGGTCATCTGCTCTATAAGGTCTTCCAAAGCCCTTCATATAGAGAGACTTCTCCCTTTCCTCTGGTTTTGTCTTCCTTCAGCGTTGCAAACTACTGTTATCTTAAGTAATAATCTGACTCTTATAAAGTGAGCTTAAGGTGAGCATAGACCACATTTTTAGGCACTAGTGTAAGACATGGTATATAAAAGATACTCAACAAATATATGATACATATCAGAGGACAATGAATAAATGACACACACAGTGACACTAATGAAGAACACATTTGGCATGGATAATATAAAAGAGTGGCTGATCCACATGTAAATCAGTGCTTTTACATACATCTATAGGATGATACCGTTCATATAAAACCTAATGTACAAATACACATAAAATCCACTACTTGATACAGTCTTTGGGCATATACATGAAACTTGAGTTTTTCATTGAAAAATATGCCCTGAAGGTCTTTCTGCGTCAGGCCTTTCTGCATTTGTTGATTTTGCTTTTCATTTTTCTTTTTACTTTTCTAATTACTTCTTTGGAGTCCACAGACCAGATAAACCTCAGTCTTTCCAGCTATCCTCCTTGGCTGAAAAATGGCTTCTATTTTTTTTCCCCCTTCACTATTAGGGACAAATGCTACTATGAAATTCTTGAACTTTCTGCATCCATGCAAGTTTTTCTTGAGGGTAACATCTGAGAAGAAGCATTGTTAGGTCACAGGAAATGCGTATTTTAAATGTTAATACATTCTACAAAGTTACCCTACAAGTTGGTTTACAAATGTAACTATCTTTCTACTCTTCCATCTTCCCATTTTACCCCTGCTAAATTCCTCGTTGCTGTCTTCCGAAAGTTTAGTTCCAAATTTTTTTTCAATGAACAGTTATTAAACTTAACATTAAGTTTTCCTAATATCACTGCTAACCTTTGGTTTTTCTATCTCTTTATTTCCTCCTGGATTCGTCTTTCTTGTTGCCAATATGTATCATTCTATAATTCTTTCAGAATTTTTACAGGAGTTTATTACTACTCATATGTAGAAAACCATCTTCCTTTCAAACTCATGCTTGAATTATAGCACTAGTCGTAGAATTATAGGCTAAAATAGTTTCCTCCAGCATTTTAACATTAAAATTTCTTCCACCATTTGAAATGCTCACTGTATTTTTATGTCCAATGTTGATGAGAACTCACGTTAATATGATTTCCTTCTATTTCAGGTAATATTTATTTTTTCCTGTTCTGATAGCTTTTAAGAGTTGTCTCTTGATTCTTCACGTTCTAAAATTTTACTATAATACTGCTAGGTGACAGAATAAAGGTTGGTAAACAAGTACTTCTACATGCTTGAATGTTTTACATTAGACGCATGTCTGAATGACTGAACACATACTTACTAGATGTTATTTTAGACACAATGTCAAAGGGCATGGAATAACAGAATAAGGGATTTCTAACTTTAGCTCTGTACTAACAGGCTTGTGACCATTGTCTGGGTTTAAAACCTCCCTACATATCACTGTCCATATATATGAAATGAAGTGGTTAAGAAAGTACTTCCAAGATCCTTGTCAGTTATAAAATGTGTGTTAGTAGCTCTGAGTCTTTAGAAACTTTAAGGGCTTTTATGTGGTTCTTTCTTCTTTCTCAAGACAGTGGCGAAACTCTATCAGTGATGTTGCTGCTTGTTAGAGCTATTTCATTGTAATGATTTCTAGAAATCAAACATCTCTTAACTCCCTTCTCTCGTGGCCATTTTCTTGGCGGCTACATATTTTTTCTTTTTGAAAGTACAAAATAAAAAATCAGGAGAATAAGAATGTTGTTAAATGTTTCTTTTAATCTTAGAGCTGCAGTAAAAGGGAGTGTGTAGAGGTCAGTGAATTAAAAGATTCTATATGAGATGTTTTATATATTCAAACTTTTGCCAAAAGGATACTTAAAACATTCGCAAAGGGAATTCTAAGAAGCCAAAGATTTCTCCCTCCAAAAAGGCATACGAGCCCTCTGAATTCAAGCTTCCGACCTCTGAGTACCAGGCTGCCCCTGATTAAAAACAAATGGAACATGTGCTGTGGAGCATACGTTTTCCTGATTTATGGTTTGGAAAATTAAGTTACTATTACTTATGGGGCTTGGAAGCACAGGCCCAATGCAATAGCTAATTGAGAGTAGAGACGGGGTATATGCTGAAATTGGGAAAATATATTTTGGAGAATGGCTGAGTGAAGACATCAGGGTATGTAATTAAATGGCTTTTTTTTTTTAAAAAAAAAGTCACACTCCCAGCAACCTCTTGTATCAAACAATTGGAATGTGTTGGTTTTATTAACTGGTCTTCTGCCATTAGCTCCATCAAGCCGGTTTTCACTGAGTTCACTTTCCTGATTGGCTACAGTAAACATATTAAAACTTGCATTACCAGGTGTCTTATAATAACGGAATATTAGTTTAGGAGAAAAAGTCTGTAGTAGTTCTCCAATAATTAAGGGCAATTTAAAATTTAAGCAATGACTGGGTTTTGGTAGGCTACCCGGCTGACTAGGTAGCTTCTTTATCTTTATAGTCATAATGGCGTATTTTGATGAGTTTTCTGACTCGTCCAATGAATTTCCATTCAATCTTAGGAAGAAATGTTACTTTCACAGGAGTTAGGAACCAGGAAGTTCTGGTTATGAAAGGTCAAATGCTGGAAGACGTCAGAACGGTACCTTTGCCACCAGCTCTCATTCCAGCGTAAATCCACTTTCCAAGCAGCTCAGAAAGTTGTAGGGTCGGGAACTAAAAAGCTCTTTATTTCTTAGAGTTGGGCTGCAACTATGTGAGTGATAAAATTGATGACGCATGTAGGGAATTTTTGTTTTCACTGACCAATTTTTCTAGACCAACTGCTGTAGTTTGCTAGAATAACTACTGAATATATTTTAAACTGAAGGGTGATGCTGTCTAATCATAATAAGCAAGACTTTTGTTATCATTGAACTTGGTTACTGAGGAAATACGAATACATACGTATTTCATTACAAGGAAGCACTACTTTGCCAATTGACAGTTATTTTACTGATCGAGACACTGAAAGAATATTTCTCCTACCTAATCTCGCTTTTTACTCACACACTTATCCAAAACCACCCCTAGGTTCTCATCTCCAGGGGACACTCGGCAGTGTTTGGAGACATTTTTGGTAGAGGCTGGGAACACTGCTGATCAGCCCACAGTGCACAGAACAGCCCCCACGATAAACAATTATTCCCTCCGAAATATCAGTAGTGCCAATCAATGTTGAGAAACTCCACTCTAGAGAAACTTCTAACCATTCAGTATGTAGTTCATTAACTCCATAAGCAACAATTCACATAAAGCAAATTGGAGCGATTACTAATTATTACTCTAAATAGACTCGATTTTGAAAATTCAATTCACATACAATTTTTTCCAGGAGCACATTTATTGTTGAAAATGAGCCATAGCTGTACAGATTTAAAGCAAACAAACAACAAAAAGAAAACCCAGTGACTATCCCATCCGTAAGGGAAGTACTTTTCCAATGCCTGGCCTGGCATTTTGCCCACAGTAAGAACTCAATAAATACCTGCTGAATGAGTTTTTAAAAAATCAATTAGTTATTCAAAATATATAAGGATAGGCCTTCTTGAGAATGTCTATAATTTCCCTTTAATAAAAATCTGAAATGTCCAACAGGAGTAAAATTCCTTCCTAAAGAAACTGAATTTCCATCTTACCTTCATTTAAAATAAGGTTAATTTTTTTTAAAAGTCCTTTGGTTTTAAGGGTGTGGATTTGGTTGAAATAGAAGATAGTTCCATAGCATTTTTAGTCCCAGATCTTGTTTTGTTTCAGTGAAATATACAGACTGTTTCCAGATATAGAAATATTTGTGTGACCTTCAGAGGGGCCTTCCAAAGTAGCTTTCTCCTGTCCCCAAGCTATGCTGTTCCTAGGGACCCTCTTTTCTCTACCAATCAATGGCAAGAATAAGGTCTTAACTTTAGCTCAGTAGCCTGGGGAAACAAAGATGTTTCACACCCGCTAATTAGGGGCTGTCAGGTAACCCATCTGACCCCTGAGATGCCGAGCACATGGTTAATGAATTGTTTGGTCACACTTCCTGTCACTCTGACTCAGGGACTGCTCACACGTCAACTGCCCATCCACGGGTCTCTAACCTTTTGGATTTTCTGATCATAAATTTGGAGGAGTGCAGGGAAGAAGGGAAAGCCAGAGAAACAGTAACAAAGAGAAAGAGATTCAGAAAGACCCAGAACCAGAGACAGCTGATCTGGGACAGACGTGTTCAGTCTTTCAAGGAGGCGGCTCACACACACACACGCACACACAAACACAAAGAGGGAACTGTCAGTCAGCAATGATGTGTTAGTTCAGTGTATCTAGAATTCTAGATACATGTAAACATATCTAGAAACCATGCCTCACACTTTCTTGGTCACCTTACTTAAATAATTGGTTCTAGGCTTGTATAACTAATTTTTCCTTATTATAAAGCATTTTTAAAATAATAAGTAAAAATACAATTAAGTATTAGTATGATAAGGCTGCAAACACAAGTTTAAGATATAACAACCCCCCACATTTCGTCTACCAATCCCTCTATCTATCCTCTATCTATTCTTTGTCTATGATACAGAAAAAAAGTACACCTACATTTCTTCCTATGGGCAATCACATTAGTAATATTTTATTTCTGGTAGTTTTATCTGTACTTGGAAATAAATTTATGGCTTCCCGATAAAAGTGCAAGTTAAAGATGAAAACTAAATACATTAAGAAAATATATCATGCAGACTCAACAAAATTTTTAAAAGCTCATTTCACAAAGATAGCTGCACCCAGATCCACTTGGAAGTCATGACATAGAACCAGTCTTGAAAAGGATCAGTGGGCACTTATTTATGATAAAATTAGTAAATAAATAAGGTTGATGCTATGAAATGGTAAGTTGGTTTAAAAATAAGAAATACGACCTAATATCTGCTTGTTTAAATAGGTTTAACTATATGAAATTGCTGAGTTTCTAGGTCAATGACAACTATCAATAATTTTACATGGCTTAGCTAGTAGCATCAGATGTTTTCTTTTTATCTCAAAGTATTACAGGGATACAAATGTTTTTTGGCTACATGGATCGCTTTTATAGTGCTTGAGTCAAGGTTAAAAGTGTGCCTGTCACCCAGATAGTGTTCACTGTCCCCATTAGATAGGTTTTCGCCCATCCCCTCCCCCGCCCCCCGCTTGATTTCCAATGAGTTTTACTTCCCTCTCTGCACATGTGCGCTCATCAGCTAGTTCTAATTCAGTAGTGAGTACATGTGGTGTTTGTTTTTCCATTCTTTAGATACCTCACTTAGGATAATGGTCTCCAGTTACATCCACATTGTTGCAAAAGGCATTAAGTCATCCTTCTTCATGGTTGAGTCATACTAAAAATTACTGAACAAAATTTCAAATATCTTTCT
>CAUYRT010043645.1:0-23039 GCA_963574885.1 Lepilemur ruficaudatus | reverse complement strand
CAGTCTCACTGGGGTTAGGTGGTATCTCATTGTGGTTTTGATTTGCATTTCTCTGATGATTAGTGATGATGAACATTTTTTAATATGTTTTTTGGCCATTATTCTGTCTTCTTTGGAAAAGTTTCTGTTCATCTCCTTTGCCCATTTATAAATTACTTGAATTTTTTAATAATCAGATATTAAAGTTTCAAAAATCTATCCCAATAAATTTAGTACTAATTGCTGGCAAATATTAGGAATATAATTCAGAGGTTAGCCTAAAAACATTAATTGAAATACCTACTTAATTTTTTTCAATATCATAAGAAATGAAAAAAATAAAATGAGTTTCTTTAGTAAGACTTCATTTTAAGCTACCTACTTCTTAAAAACTTATAAATTATTTAGAATGCTGACATTCAAGCTTTAAATCATTCATGAACATGATGAATAATGTACAGTGTTTAGCATCAAAGAACTGTCTTGTCTCAGTTGGAATAAATGTTAATAGGGAAATAGCTTGAAGTGTGCTACAAAGTAATGAGTAAATTATCATAGTTAAGAAACAGCAAATAAAATAATTTAATTTTGTTTTGACTAGTCTTTCCACCACTCCAAAACTTAGTGGCTTAAAATAACAACTGTTTTACTTGCATCAAAACCACAATTTTGTGGGTTAACAGTTTGGCTAGGTTCAGCTAAGTCATTCTGCTGGTCTCACCTGGAGTTTCTCTAGTGGCCACAGTCATTTGCTAGTTTGACTGGGGCTGAATGGTCTCTCTAAAATTCTCTGTTTCATGTGTCTGGCCATTGAACTGACTATTGGCTAGGTCATATGACCCCATCAAGCAAGCCTGGAGTTTTTATGTGGCAGTAGCAGCCTTCCTAGAGAGTGAGAACAACATTGCAAGGCCTTTTGACTTCAGCTTAGAATCTGCACCATATTGTTTAAAATAGCATTAGGAGGAAAGAAAATTAGGAACAATCTTAACCAAGGAGGTGAAAGGCTTACATACACTGATAACTGCAAAATGTTGCTAGAAGAAATTAAAGAAGACATCAATACATGGAAAAACATCTCATATTCATGGATTGGAAGTCTTAATATTGTTGAGATGTTAATACTGCCCAAAGCAGTCCCTACAAATTCATCGTAATCTCTGTCAAAATCCTAGTAACATTGTTTGCAGAAATAGAAAATTCATCCTAAAATTCATGTGGAGTATCGAGGAACTCCGAATAGTCAAAACAGCCTTGAAAAAGAAAAAACAAAGTTGGAGGTCTCATATTTTCTGATTTCAAAACTTACTACAAAGCTAGTGCAATCAAAACAGTGTGGTACTGGAAGAAAGACAGACATAATAGACCAATGGAATAGAGAGCCCAGAAATAAACTCTCATATCAATGGACAAATGATATTGACAAGGGTGCCAAGACCATCCAGTGGGGTAAATTGCAGTTATTTCAACAGATGGTGCTGGGAAACTAGATAGCCACATGCAAAAGAATGAAATTGTGCCCTTACCTAATATCACATACAAAAATAAACTAAAACTGTAAAATTCTTAGAAAAAATATAAGGGAAAAGCTTCCTGACATTGGATTTGGCAGAGACTTTTTGGATATGGCACCAAAAGCATAGGCAACAGAAGAAAAAATAGATAAATTGGACTACATCAAAATTAAAAATTTTTGTTCATCAAAGGACACTGTCAACAGCTTGAAAAGGCAACCAATAGAATGGGAGAAAATACTTGTAAATCATATATCCAATAAGAGATTAATGGCCAGTATGTATAATGAACTCCTACAACTCAGCAGCAACCCAAAAAACAAACAGCCCATTTCAAAAATGGGTAAAGGATTTAAATAGGTATTTTTCAAAAGAAGATAAATATGGCTAATAAGCTCATGAGAAGATACTCAATATCACTAATCATTAGAGAAATGCAAATCGAAACCTCAGTAAGATACTGCTTCACGCCCATTTGGATGGCTATTATCAAAAAACAAACAGGAAATAACAAGTGTTGGTAAGGATGTGGAGAAATTGGAACCTTACCTTGTGCACTGTTGGTGGGAATGTGGTGCAGTCACTGTGGAAAGCAATCTGGTGGTTCCTCAGAAAAATTAAACATAGGATTATCATTTCCAGCAATTTCACTTCTAGGTATACACCCAGAAAGCAGGGACTTGAACAAATATTTACATACCTATGTTCATAGCAGCATTATTCACAATGGCCAAAGATGGAAGCAACCCAAATGTCCACTGATGGATGACTAGATAAACAAAATGTGGTATATACATATAATGGAAGATTACTCTCAGCATTAGAAAGGAAAGAAATTCTGCAATATGCTACAACATGAATGAACCTTGAAGATACTGTGCTAAGTGAAATAAACCAGTCACAGAAAGACAAATGCTCTATGTTTCTACTTAGGTGAGTTACCTAGAGTGGTCAAATTCATAGAGACAGAAAGTAAAATGGTGATTCTCAGGTACTGAGGGGAGTGAGAAATAGGGAGTTATTGATTGTTTGGGTACAGAGTTTCAGTTTTGCAAGATAAAGTTCTGGAGCTGGATGGTGGTGATGGTTATATAAGAGTGTGAATGTACTTAATACCACTGAACTGGACACTTAAATATAGTTAATTTTATTGTTTGTATATTTTACCATGATAAAAAAATAAATACATAAGAGGCACTAAAAAGAACTTGCATAGTGTCACTATCGCCATATTCTGTTAGTCAAAATATGTCAGAAGCTAGTTCAGATTCAAGGGATATGGAAATAGATTTCACCTCGTGACGGGAGGAATAGGAAAATCACATTTACTCAGGGTCCTATGGGATGAAAGGAATTGTTGCAATCCTCTTTGCAAACAATCTACTAGAAAGTGTGATACTTAAAATTCAACAGAAATTATACTGAATTTGGGAAATTGAAATTCATTAATGATTTTGATAATGGCCATTTCATTACTTCTAAAATGTTGACACAAACCCAACTTTTGCATGTAGCCTTCCATGTCTCTCTAAGGCTCATTCTAATTTTGTAAATTAATTTTTCCAGTGGCTAGCTCCTATAAGCAAACTTTCGGTAACATTTTCAGCCCATCATAGATTTTGGAGTCATTCTATCTGGAAATTCTAAAATTAGTTAGAAAGCATTAAGCTAATTTAACAAATGTTCTACTTTCTGCTTTATATTGTGCTAGGCCATGGGGGTAAAAATAAATTGTATATATACTGATTTATTAAGAAGACAAGGTATGAATGAATGAATGGTTAGTTATAATCCAGACAATAATTCAGACATTGCTTTGTGGTTTTGGATAAGAGGGGGATTTAGTGAAGGCTAGAGTTTATGAAATTATAATGTAGAGGTTCACTTTGTCTAAGCATTGAAAGATGGATAGAAAAAGGGAAGGCAGGCACTATGAGGAAAGATGTATGTAATCAAAAGCTTGGCTAGGAAAGCACAAGGTTTAATGAGTGACAGTGAAGTAGAGACCTTCAAGTTTATGGTAATTAATTTTGAACAATATGGGAGATGAAATGGTAAGGTAGGTCCACATCAGATAGTGGAAGTCTTGCAAGATTGCAGAGTTTGAATTCTTGTTTCATGGACAGTGGAAAAGCCACTGAAGATTTTTAAGTTTGAGAATGACGTGATGAAAAGTATCTTAAGAATATTAATCCTGGTTGATAGCACGGCACTGTAGCCCGGACAACAAAGTGAGACTCTGTCTCAAAAAAAAAAAAAAAAAAAAAAAAAGAATATTAATCCTGAGGATAGCATGTAGGATTGATTAATAGGGAAGGACTAGGGGTAGGGGAAATCAGTTATGTGGCACGGGTTTGAAATAGTGTAGTAATAAAATGGAAAAGAAACAAAAACAGGAATAGATGTAGGAGACATTAGAAGAGATTAATTAACAGAAATAGCCAGTGTACTAGATTGAAAAGTACTGTTTTGGTTAATTAAGGTAAGGAACTGAAGGATAAAAGGTAAAAGTAACAAAAAAATAAGGGAAAATGTTCTCACCCTAGGAAAGAGACTTCAAAGGATCATATGACTGGATTCAGTTTTTGCAGTTATTTATTTTCTGAGTTACACAGGGCAGATAGCCTGAAAAGGGGAGTTGGGCTAGGGATGGACTGACTAGAATGGTTCTTCCTTCCCCAACATTTGTTACACCTGTGAGTGGACTGGAACCGCACAACTCTTTCATCACTTTAGGTGGGAAATGTTTGTAGTAGTCACTGAGGGAACTGTAAATGGTAATAAATAAAGGAAACATCACCAGGAGATGAGTAAAGAATTGCTAAGAGTAGTAGTGAGTGTGGTTGAAGATTAAGAGAAGTGTGTGAGGGGGTACAAAGACAGTAAAGAGAGGACGCATAGATGGGCACAGGGTAAGTAATCTGATGGACTACTTTGCTCACAAAGTAGGGAAATAGACTAAAAGCAAAAATGGATTTCCACCAGCTGTTAATGATAAGGAAAGTCTGGTGTTACTCATTCCCTCATCTATTAGATATAGAATGTTAAAAAATGTGACTCATCAAAGTGTAAAGTATACTAAGGTTTATGTGTTTATCTTCCTTCTTTGATGTATCTTGAGGCTACCTTCCAAGAGAAATAGATTTTATGTGATTCGTAAGTCTATTTAATAGAAGTTGCTGAAAATAAGCCAAAGTTGTTTTGATGGTATTTTCAGGATGGAGAAGGCTTATCCTTCTGCCTTGAGGAAAATAGGGTTCAAGAAAGACAAATGACAGAGAACACTTCATTGTCTTTTTGAGGTGTTCAGAGCAGATTCCTAAAGGACAAACTTATTCAGAAAGGCACCTGCTAGACAGATGTGCAGAGGAGGAAGCATTCTTTATCTTAAAATCTATATGCAATATAATTTGTGTATTTTCTTTTAAACCACTAGCATTTGTCCTTTGGTTTTCTGTGAATTGTTGTTTTATGTTTTATTCCTGGATGTAAGGAGATAATAAGAGAATTTATGGTGTCATCAATTTGGGGATTATAGTAGAAAGATAGGATATTAAAAATATTTGGGCTAATTAAACCAAGTATTTTAACTCTGTGAAAAAAGTTTTTTTAGGGTGTGCCTATGAAGATTTCTAAATGTAAAAGGCAAATCTGTTTATTATAGCACAAGTCTAATGTTTCAGTTTTTGTTAGAATTATTTCCAAACAGCCTTAGCATCCAGATTGTTTAGTGTTAAATAAAGAGCATGTAGATCATGTTTTGGAGAAATTACAGTATCATATTTAAATAGATGTATTTTGGGTAACGTAAAGAGTTTGGAATAAGAACAAATCTTTAAAAGCCATCTGTTAACTCACTATATTGGTTCCAAATTTTAAAAAAGAAAGAAATTGGATTGACAATAATTACTAGTGTATAAGAGAAATTAGATAAATCAGCCATTTTTGTTTTTGACTCAAACTGAATTATAAGTTAACATTTCTTGATTACTCTGATTCTTTAATATTCAGTGTGTGTTGTTCTTTTGAGCTAATGGACACAAATCCTCAAGGGCAGCATTCAAGAAAAAGTCTCAGTAATTGTGGCAGAGAAAAACAAAACAAAAACTCTGTTCTCCAAGTGTAAACTTACTTGGGGCTCTGCTAGGTTTTCTACAGTCCTACCTCTGACTTCTGGGTTGGCAAGTCAGTATGGTTACAGGTAAACAAAAGTCGCTGCTGCAAAATGCAGGAAAGAGTTATTAAACCAGGGAAAGTACCAACCCTGCTGGTGGAACCACCATGGGCATTTTAAAGAATCTTCATTTGTTCTGGAGAAATGGTTCTTTCTCAGGGTCTTTTCATCCTGCTCTACAGCCAACAGTTATGAAGAAATAATAAACTAGAGATAGTGGTGGGCTACAAGAGCCCATGAAAATGCTGCAGCAGTGCCAACCCTTTAGAAAGCCCTCAGCAACACAGGCTCGTGTAGAAAGCCTTAAGGTAAAAGCTTAAGCCAGAAGCATCTACCAGTTTTTTACCAGTGTAGCAGTATGCTATCATCTGCTTTATCTGTTTAAATAGAGATGATGTTTTTGCTTTTTAAAGAGATGTTGGCTAAAAGTTTCCCTTGTAGTGTACTCTTTAGTCAAAGAACTGCTTGTTCTCTTCAGTCCTTAATTCTGTGCACTAAGGAAACCACTTCAGCTAAGTGAAGTATTTAAGCATATTGTCATCGATTAGCTTTGCATTAATTAAATGATTATTGTCAAGTATTTCCAGATGTTTGCAAGAGTATTAACGAAGTATGAAAAGATAACTGTAGATATTTCAGATTTATTTCTTCTAGGGTAAAGAAGAAATAAACACGAAATCCCAAATGTTCCAGTGGATAGCCCTGGATAAGAGTTTATGATTACAGGTGTACATGTGGCATGAACTTGAGTGTATGTGGCACATTATGCTTTCACTACTCACTCATTCCTTGTAGAGCCAACAGGAAATTAAAATTAATGAGAAGCCTGCACTTTGAAATACTTGCAGAATTCTTGACTATTTCAGTCCTTTGCCAACTCACGAAATCTGTGCTGGCAGTCATATCCAACAGATGGTGTGGCGTGTGCACAGTTGTGTCATGTGATCGTCTAGATCCATGTAGAATTTTTATGAGATTTTGACCATCAGTTTACTGATGACTTGAAGATAGTCATAACCTTTGTTTTGAAAGGAAAGTGGTCTGTTTAAAAGATAAGTGTTTATGTGCAAGTAGAAAATAATGTTAATAATTAGTCACTGGGCAACTAAACTGGATTTAATTGATTCTGTAGTAAAGACAGCAAAAAGTTTAGTACCTCTGAACTGCTACACTGTTTTTTTTGTTCAGTAGAATTTAATCCATTTAGCCACCTAAGGTAGAATGGGCATTTTGCTTTCTTATTCCTGAATATTCTGTTTAAGGCTTCCATAATTTCTGAAAATTTTATTTGGTGGTTGTATTTAGGCAAAGTCTACCGAAACATCAAGCTAATTCTGCTTACTTAGGTAATTAATACCTTAAGTTAAAACTCATTATATCATCATTTCCTTTACAAATTAAAGTGAGCAGGCCTGTACTTATTGAACTAATTAAGAAAGAAAGCACAGGTGCAGTGTGTGATTTCCTGTCACCATGTTGTAATTTATTAAGATGTTCAAAGCACATAGCAAAAAGAAAAATGGCTTACCAAAAAGAGTTCTAAAAAACAGCACTCTGGCCCGGGCAACAGAGCAAGACTCTGTCTCAAAAAAAAAAAAAAAAAAGAGTTCTAAAAAGCACAAACTTTCCTCTTAGTAATTTGTTCTTTTTGAAATGTCATTTATTTAGAAGAATATGTTGAAAAATTGTCTACTTTACATTTTAAAACAAAGATATTGTACTCTAAGCATATGTTGTGGCTAATATTGATGTCTGAGGAAGTTATTTTGACTATACAGGCTTTCTGTTCATAACTTCATTTTGAATGTTTAGTCAGTAAGCACTGGGGAGGGAACTTTTGGAGTGATTACATCAAAAGAGATGTTAACCAATAGTGGCATTTAGGATTAAAGAGTAGACTATCTAATTTATGATCCTTTAATTTGAGGCTGATGCCCCAGTGTTTATCTCTTGAAACAAAATAAACTGTTATATTTCAAATAAGTTGTTAGAATTGATTGAGGTAACTAGCAATGCATACATCAGGTTGTGTTTTGATAATGGAATAGTTTTTTACTTTAACTGTCATAAATGAAATTTCTTTAAATCCAAAATTATTTTTTTTACTTTCATACTTAATTCAGGTTTTCAGAATATACATAGTAGTCAGTATTAGAAACCTTTCTGTAACTTCTTTCATACTTCCTTATGTGTACCTTTCACAGTTAGAAGTATGTACATAATTCTTTGGGGACCTATTACAATTGTTGGCCTGGTTGAACTAATACTGATAACCTTTTCCTCCTGTCGTGCAATTATATTGGTAACCTTTTCCATAGCTCTTCTCACTCATTAAGATAGAAAGCCTTCATTAGGTTGAATTCTTCCTGTTGGAAGACTTTCCAGTAAATAACACTTTTTAAAAAAAGATCCAAAACCCAGTTGTCTTGATTCAAACCCAAAGTAGTCATGTTTTGTAATTTTGTCTTCTATTATTGGTAGATCTTAAGGAGATAAGTGAAAGAGGTTATCAAACTGATGTTATATATTGTAGCAGATAGAAGTATCTTGGGAAAAAGATGTCTTAATTTTATTAATTTATTTTAAGGATACATTTTCATGTTTGTTTTTTTTTTAAGAGACAGTCTTGCTCTGTTGCCCAGGCTGAAGTACAAGTGCAACCTCAAAGGCCTGGGCTCAAGCAATCCTCCTGCTTCAGCCTCCTGAGTAGCTGAGTAACAGTACCCAGTTAATTTAAAAATTTTTTTTTGGAGATGGGGGTCTCACTATGTTGCCCAGGCTGGTCTTGAACTCCCAGCTTCAAGCCTTCCTCCTGCCTCAGCACCCCCTAAAGCACTGGATTACAGGTGTGAATCACGGCACCCACCCATTTTCATGGTTCTTAACAAAGAAAATTTTTTTCTTCATGAATTAAGTAATGGTGCATATTGAAATTTGATATGCATTATACTGTTGTCAATGATTAAGGTATCTTATAACAGACTCAGTAACCTGGGTTAGAGTATCATATTGTAATTCCACAGACCTTCAATTTAGTTTTTAACTGTGTCCTACAGTGAGAATGCAAATGAAACTACATAATAGTCAAGACTACCAATCCATAAATGTATAAAAAGCTAATAACCAGCTGTATTCTTGTACTAACTAGTCCAGTGAAATGAGTAGTCAGTTGTGGATTACCTTTGCTAAAGAAATGAAGATCAAAAGCAGTCATTTTAATTATTCTTTGGTGAAAAAAAACTAACTCGTGAGAACTTCAGAGATGGTACAGAATTCCTATAGTTGCCTTACTTTTGGTTTTGAACATTTAATCATTCTTGTCCTGACTATGAATACTGAAAGACTTTCCCTTAGCATATCTATATACGGCACAATAGAAATAAGGTGCAAATAAGTTCCCCTTTGGTTTGCACAAATCAGTGAATTGTAGCTAATATCTACAAATTCTGTTTTTCCATTTTTGTTTATTATAGAATTATAGGTATAGTCTTCTAGAAAAAATATTTTTAAATAACTGACTTAAGGAAATTATTAAGCTATCATCTAACCCTGAGCCGTCTAGTAGTCGTTTAACAGCAGCGCTTTCAATGTGCTCAAAATTCACCTTTTTTGGTGTCATTTTTAAAAGATTTTTTAGAAGTTAGTCAACCTATGAGCATCTTTTCTATCTTTTGTATCAGTTACCCTCACCTGTAAGAATTTCCTCCTTGTCTGTAGTCATTTATACTTTTTTTTCTCTTGGCTTCATATTTACACTGTCAGGCTTCTATTAATCGGGGCTACTATGCCACATTTTGCTGTGACTCATTATAGGAAGCTGCTTTAAGATTGAAACTTGAGCATCTGAAATTGTTTTTCTAACTAGCCAGTTATTTAAGTTCAAAATGGTTTGTGAAATTTTCTCTATATGTATAATTTTACAGCTCAGAGTATGTCCTATCTTTTTGCTTTGGCTAATTAATAAATATTAGTAAAAATAGTAACTAATATATATATTGAGATCTTACATGTGTTAGGTACTTTTAAAAGCACTTTTTCTGACAGTGCAGGAAATTCTTTGCACAAAGTGTTATTAGTATGCTTTAAAAAAGAAATACAGTTGAGGAAACAAAGGCACATAGAGATTAAGTTCAATGGTCAAAATCTCATAGCTTACAGATGGTAGAGCCAAAATTTTACCCTAGGAAATCTGACTTTAGAGTTTGCTTTGTGCTACTTAACAATTACACTGTTACTGAGCCTTTAGTGAAGAAGTTAGCTTGAGCCAGAAGATAAAGCCATTAATCACAAAAAAAGAGGAGATGGGTAAGCCATTGCCCTGAATCCAAACTCTCAGTAGTAGCAAAACTAAAGACCATTAGAATAAAGTAGGAGTTCAGACATGGGGCAGGCACAGGTGCCAAGTCCAGAGTGAGTTGGCTTATCCTGAGACATAAAAGACTTTTCTGCACACTTCAGCTGGGCCAGAGAACAGGTCCTAAAGGCAACAATGTCTACCAAACAAGGTAGTATTAAATATGATGCAGTAGTGATGAAGGTTGTAAAGGCTTTGACTGTCAAGCTGAGGCTTCTAGCATTTATCCCTAATCCTGTGGGCAATGGATAACTATTACACAATTTTTATCAGGGGGATAATTATCAAATTTGTTTTTTAGTGTCAAAGTGAAGCATAGATAGGAATCAGAGACACTGAAGACTTAGAAGAACTGGATTAAAGACTTGAAATTGTCAAAGTGGATTAATAAAATAAGTGGAATTAGAGAAAAGAAGCTAAAGTCAAGAAATCATCTAGATTAGATCATTTTAAAAATCATCTGGATCTGATAACCAGTTATGTATAGGGGATCAGGATGAAGAAGAAGGTTTCTGATTTAGAGAATTAGATGCCATTGTTTGAGATAAAGAATAGAAAAAGAGGAAAGAACATGTTTTAGAGGTTGGATGTGGGAGATGATCTAATGGGTTCTGTTGTGGATGTATTAAACTTGCAATGCCTGGAGGACATATAAATCCACTAGGTAGTTGAAAATACAGGATGGAGCTATGAATTTGGGAATATATGGCATAGAAAGTACATGAGATCAACCAGAGAGAGCTTTTAAGCAAGGGGAGATGGTTACCTAAAATGGATTTCTAGGATATCCCAAATTTAAGGCAGGCAGAGCAGGAGCAGTGAGCAAAGGACGTTGGCTTTGTCTAGCCACAGATATATATTGAACCAAGCCAAAGTGCAGGCAGATTACAGCTGTCACCTGAGAATTTATTGTGAATAAGCTTTTACTGTTTTTTTTATGGGGAGCTAGGGGAGTATATCATCCCATACTTGAACTTAAAGAATAGTTTCAGCTGTCCAGTTTTTTATTAGCAGTTCTTTGAGGATTCATCCTACCAGGGGATGTAAATAACTTTTTAAATGTCTGCAACTCATCAGGTATGTAGCTGAAATGGCTTTTTTTTTTTTTCTTTTTTAAACAAACCTCCTTTGAAGCATGTTCTCCTTAATCTCCCTTTTCTGTCCTTTATGCCTTTGGAAAACTGCTACAACTGTTTTGGTCACTTTTAGTAGAAATCGACTAGTTTAAAATTTTAATCTCAAGTTTGATTTAAATGTCACCTGATCTTTCCCCACCCTGCATCTCAGAGTATGCCACCTAAGTGGCCTAAGACAGCTGACAGGCTTCTCCTCTCCTGGGTTTAGCTCTTGCAAAGATAGAGGTGGGGGGCTGGATGGAGGAAGGAAAGGAGAGGCAGATGTCATCATCTGAACCTGGTTATCTAAAGATAGTTGGTCTTACTCTGGCATAATCTGATTCTAACCACTGTAGAATGTCTCTGACAATGTCATAATTTTCATATGGATGGTATGTGTGGTTTTCTTTGGACTATAGTTTTATTTTAGCTCCGTTTATCGCTGAACCTTCCTTCAGAAATGGGCATGTATCTCCTTTCTCTTCCATCCGTTCATACCCATACCCCTTCTCTAGGTGGAGCATTGATGCATTTAACCAGCAGCCTTTGCTAACCTGTTTCCAAACATGAGCTGTAGGAATCAGTGATGTTCTATTTCTAGAGGTACAGGGAATGAATAGGTAGGTAAGGGAAATGTGCGAAGTACTCCCCATTCCGTCTTCCCCAGGTATACTATTTCTGTGGCCCTATTAGGTTGCTGCCACAGGCTGCTCTACCAAACCTCCCACCTTCAGAAATCTCTAGATGAGAAGGAGACAAGTTTCTAGGTCAATATATTTCCCCCACTTCTAGGGACATGTCAAGTCATCTAAGAATGCTTTCACCAGGCTAAATTCTACTCCAGTGGTAGCACCAGAGCTAATTTGCAGGTTCCTGGTTCAGTAATTAGTGCAGCTGGAAAATGAGATGACAGTCTCCCCTTATTGCAGGGAACCACAAAGCCTATGATGGAATATCTTGGTGTTCCTAGCTTGGCTTGAGTGAAGAAGCTCTCATGACAAAGGCTGTACCCCGGTGCTCCTGATTCGCACTTAACTTCTTTTGTAGGCTAAGGGTGATGATCTGGGAGTGGTGGGACTCATTCTGCAACCTCTTAGTAAACTCAAGGTCAGCGATTGAGCCCCATTTGGGTGGTGTTTCTCTTCAAGATAGGAGGTGCTTGTTGCTTTTGTCTTTGTGGTGAGCCTTAGTCTTCAATTCAGGGGCAGCCAAAAACTTCCACTCAGTATCCTTTTATAAGAGTAAACATTACTGACTTGAAAATACATTTTTAGAGCATTTTGTGTTTCTATCTCTACAGAAATAGTTTATTTGTTCATTCATCATTTATCCAGTAAACATTTTCTTGTATCCTTACTATATGCCAAGGACTAGGGACTGGTAATTTAAGCAAGTTGCTGCCCTGGAGAAGCACTGATAGATATAGACATATGAACACTTAATTATTTTTCCCATAGATAAGTTGAACAGATACCACTGATCTGAAAAATCAGATTGTAATGGAAATGCCAGGCTTAAAAATAATAACATAAAAGTGAAAAATGTGAAGATTTAATTGAAGTTGTTTTTGACTGAATAGCAATGTCTAACCAACATTCAAAATTCATGCTAAGATTACAGAATTTTTGATGGCCCTGGGTACATAGGACCATGCAGTTACATGGATCAGACGATAATTCTTACAGACCATTTACTTAAAGATTTAGTTTTAAGTTTCTTCAAGGGAGGAATATCCTATATTCCTTAATGTCTACTTTTAGCAACATTTTGCTAGGAAATTTTTAGCTTCAAACTACTAAAATATTTTATTAAATGGATACTTCCTTTATGTGGCACATATTAGTTATGTATTAGTTCTTGTTTGTGTCGTCTAGAATTCTAAACTGAGACTTCTTTAAAAATTATATTTATCTTGTATCCCCAAAGTAGTATTTTATACTTTATTTACCTTGTAAGAGTTGAATCTGAAGGGTTACCTGTGAAAATAAACAGAATTTGTGCTGAAAAAGTTAGAGAAATTTAGGCCAATCAAATACTATAATCTCCACATATGGTTTTATTACTTTGAAAGTTTAAAAAGATTATGTCCGTCTTATAAGCGAAAGGCTATTTTAAAATATGATACATATGAGATTTTTTCACTCCAGTTTCTGTTTCATAACTAAAACATTAAAAACAGTATCATTGGTAACAATTTAAGGCATATCCTCTAAGTTAAATGAAAATTTTTTAAAGTCACCTTTATTTTATAATTTAGGGAAAACCTGTTTATATTAATGTTTAAAACAAGCATCGAATAATGAAACCAGCTTTTCAAGGGTGGGGGGGTGTACTTTTAAAACACTTGAGCTTTTCTGTTCAGGTTCTATGTTCAGATTGATTATATATTACTAGAGGGGAGTGGATGGTATTTATGCACCAATATATTTCCCTGAATCATTTTTAGGGAACTATTATTTTAATTCATGATAATTCTAAAAAGAAATGGAGATAATATAAAAGAAGGCATTCAAGAAACATACCAGTTCATACTTTTACTTTATTGCATATTGATGTATTTAACAATATAGCTTCTTGTGTTTAAGATAACATCAATTAGCTTTCCTTTAAAGGAAAAATGTTCTATTAAATAAAATACTTAAGTATGACTAGGTACTTATATTTCTCTGTTTGATTTTTAGGGTAGAAAGAAATTTCATTTAATATTTTTTGCATGTTAAAATAGTCACAGGTATACAAAATATCTAATAAATATTTCCTATTTTTAAGATTCAATATCTTACATTGTTACATTTAAAAAGTTGTAAGATATGGAAATACTGAATTATTGGATACTGCATTTGAAGTGGTTAAAATTTTTTTTTAAATATGAATAAGTATTTTCCTCACTAGATTTTATTTATTTAATAGGAACCACTTTTTGTTTTAATGAATTTAATTTCTAAGAGCATGAGAAAATATTAATAAAGTTAACATTGAGGTTAGAATATGTTATACATATTTTTGAGATTTGAGATTACTTGATATAAATATTTAATGCTCTAGTTTTAGTTTTTTCTAGAATAACATACGAATAATTAAAGTTCCTCTTTTTAGTTTTTAATGTTTCATTTATTCAACAAAGGTATTCTGAGTACCCTCTATGTGCCTTTGCCTCCCTTTAGAAAGTAACTCAATCAAGGAGCCACTTGCAAAATATCCCTATATTATCAATTGCTTCACCCACTTACTCAGAATAAAGGGTATTTTATTTTATTTATTTTATATAACTGTTAGGCTTTAGGGTCTGATATAGTCCGCTGGTTTGACACCCTTTCAAATCAGATGTTTGCAAAAATGGAAGCAAACAGCATTTCCCCAACTCCCAACTGCTAGCTACTTTATTAAATTTAAGAAATTATTTGTAAGAAGAATTTAAACTTTGATATATTTACCTCCAGTTTGGCATTTTCTTCTTTGTTCAAATGTGAATTCTATCCATAAAAAAACCTGGATTTAAATATTTTTTTGCAAATTGTTAGTATTCAAAAGGGATATTAATTCATAATATCATTGAGAACAGCTATGAATAAGTCTTATAATTAGGATTTATTTACAGTTTTAAAAAATCTTCTGATATTACAGGGGCTAATAAAAGAAGGCAAATTTGTGGGTGGGGTAGGGAGCATAGGGCTTTTTAGCCTGGTAAAAATTTTGTGTTATAACTATTTGCAAAACTGATGAAGAAAGTGGAAGGAGGAAAATAGCATACGTAACTGTCTTCTGACATTGACAAAAATAGGACTTGCATATTTGTGGTGTGCCTCTGGATTAGGCATTAAACTAAATTTGGCTATTAAATACTTATTAGCAGCATAATAAAATGATATGTAGTTTCCCTGATAATTCTTTCTTCAATGTAGAAATTCATTATGTGTAGAATAATATGTAACAAGATCATTCTTTTATTTTGCCAGTTTCCGCTTTGATTAATATTTGTATGTCACCCAGACACCAATATTGATAGGATTTATTTTGAAACCTAGTGCTTTTCTTTTTTAAACCTTTCTTTTGAATTTATTCTAAGTTACCATTTAACAAAATACCCTGATATTGAGCCCTACAAAATTTCAAAATAGAGAACTTGTTTTTATTTTTAAAAATTGATTTGAATAAATGTGAATATGCATTAAATATTTTATTTCAAATAAAATTTTAGCAGATGTTAAGAAAAATACTAGATTGCTAATTTTCAAATATATTTTTATTGAAGTAACTTTTACAAGTAGACAAATAGAATTTTTGATATAATATGGAATACTAATTTTAATTTATAGATGAATTACTTAATATTGATAAAATTAGGTTTACTTACAGTCTTACTAAAAGATGACTTGTTTATCATAGTACTTCTCTTTCTGTATATGTTTTTTCCCTAGTATATACATTAATTTTATGGTCAATTTCAGGTTGATAAATTTTAAGCTGTGATGAACTGGGCTTAAGTTTATAGTATAGTTTATTTTACACCCTGTTGCTTAAAAAACCTATTTGATTACTAGGTAGGATTCTTTCAAATAAAAGTTTAAAGTATGTCAAAGTAATTCTCCTTAGTAAAATAATTCCATTAAGATGTTTTCATTAAATTTACCAACCTCTTAATAATCTGCAAAATAGTCGTCTAAGTGAAAAATATTTTTATTCATAAAATAGTTTATATATAAAACAGCCTAAGTATTTTAACGCTATGAGTATAGATTTTTAAATGAGTATACTGTACATTTTAAACACACAAATCTATTTGAAATTATTATGCGTATGAATTACATGTGTAAATTTTAAGAGACTTAAAAGTAAAATAAAATTTGTATTGGTATACTAGTCTTAAGAGTGCTTAGGAAAGAAAACCTTAGAGAACTGCCTAAGAAATTGCCATTTAATTCTGTCTAAACGTATTGCGTCCAAGTTAACAAAAGAAAAGGTATTTTGTTCCTATAATTATTTTACTTTCTGCATGCTCCCTTTCATCATATGCTGAATCTCTAACAGGTCAGATCATTAAACAAACTTCTTAGATTAAAAAAAAGTCTAAGGCAGATGGTTAGGAAAAGACTGGTTACTTGATTGGGCAAATTGGGATGAGTTTTGGAAAGCTTTTTGGTTTTTTTAGATCAATTTTCCTGAGCTTTTGTTTACTCAATTTATCAATTTATGAGGTATGTAAGAATACATCATTAGTTTTTACCTTGACCTTTCTCAATTCTTTTACATCTTAAAAGGGATCAAGACCATATGGTTAAAATATTTATTTGAAAGCTTTTAGAATATGTATACCAATAATTTTGCTTACTTTAACTTTTGTGAAATTGTGATAGTAATTCTTGGTCCTAAATTGTGAAGAACTTTATTTTATATTTTCCCATAATTTTTCCCAAAATTATGTTTTGTTTTTATAACCAATCTAAAACATTATCAGTCACAACCACTTAAAATTTTTAATTACAGCTTTATTGACATATAATTCACACACCATATAATTCACGCATTTAAACTGTACAATTTGGTGGTGATTTAATATATACAGTTTTGCAACCAGCACCGTAATTAGCTTCAGAATATTTTCATCATCACTCCATAAAGAAACCCTGTACCCATTAGTAGTCAATCCCACTGCCCCCCAAAACTCTCTTCTCCCCCTAGTCCTAGGCAGCCTTTTTACTTAATATTTCTATAGATTTGCCTATCTTGACTTTCATATAAATGGAATCATAAGATGAGCCACAGCTGTTCTTTCTACCTTTCTAGTAGATAGGTGATTACTGTAGCAGGATGACTGTAATATCACTTTAACTTAGGAATTTGCCAACTATAATAACAGATAATATAAAGTGTTTCTTCAAGCAACACAGATGTAATTTGAAGTCCCAAATAAAAATATTTTTAAGTGGACTTTTCAGGACCTTAAATACTAGGGTGATGAAATCTGTATATTGGAAATCATTTGGAGTACCTAATAGTTCTGCCCCAAGAGCCTGGTTAATCCTGCATGGCATCTGGATCGTCACATTGTTATTTTTCCTGGGTCTGGCTGGGGGTGGTACTTCCTCACATAGTCTTTTAAACCTGCCTTGCAACAGAACCACCCCAAACTCTCTGTAGCATGTTTACAGTGACCATATAGCTTGAGCTTTCCTGGGCTGTGCTAATTTCACATATTTCACTCTAATGTCAAACCATGTGTTGTGATACTTGATTTTCAAAATTTAATAACTGTATAATTTGTTGGGAAATTTGGCTGTACCCATCTTGCCTAGTTAAACTAAATTCATAGGTGATACACACAGAGTTTTTAGAGCAAATGAATATTCCCTCAGAATATTTAGTGAATTTATTATGAGTAAACTTTCAATTAGGTTTATTATTATAAACGTTTTCCAAACTTTCTGTGCTTTGCAGTGGATATTAGGTGATTTTATAGATTTATCATCCATTTCTTAAGTACAAGAGTAGTACTGTGGTAATGTATGAAAATGTCCTTATTCTTATAAGATACATACTGAAGTATTTAGGTATGAAGTGCCATGATGCCCTTCATATGCTTTCGGATGGTTCAAAATAAAAAGAGAGAGAGAGAGTGTGTGTGTGTGTGTATAGAAAGCAAGCAAACAAATGTGGTAAAATGTTAACAATTATTGCATGCAGGCAGAGGTAATATGGATGTGTTTGTTATACTTTTTTATTTTAACTTTTCTATGGCTATTTGAAATTTTTTATATTAAAATAATTAGGGAAAATATATACATTCCCTTTCTATAAATTATGACCTTCTTTGTCAAGGCATGTGGCATTTGAAAACATTTGACCTAAGACTTAATATACATAAACTACATTTGTATTTCTGTAGTTGTTTTTATTTGTATTTGTCTCTACCTTTACCTTTTATAAGTTTTTTGTTTTCATTTATATTCTCAAATCTTATACACCAAATATTGTATGTACAGTTTAAAAAAATAGTTACATGTATACCCAAATATCTACCACCTTGATTAAGCAATATAAATTACAGTTTCTTAGAAGCCCCTATTGTGTCCCCTTCCCCTCCTCATACAAGTATTTGCTGTCTTTGATTTGTAGTTATTATTATATTTGCATTCTTTTCCTTGTAGTTTTACTAACCAGGTGTGGGGTTTTTATGGACATAAGAATCTTACTCTGTTACCCGGGCTAGAGTACAGTGGCATCATCATAGCTCCCTGGAACCTCAAACTCCTTAGCTCAAGCAATCCTGCTGCCTCCCTGAGTAAGCTGGGGCTACACATGTGTGCCACCACACCCAGCTAATGTTTTTAGTTTTTATATTTTGTGGAAACAGATTCTCACTGTGTTCCTCAGGCTAACTCCTGGCCTCAGGCAGTCTTCCTGTTTTGGCCTCCCAAAATGCTGGGATTACAAGTGTGAGCCACTGCACCCAGCCCTTAAACAACATTTTCTTTGATGTTACTGGTTTTGAACTTTATGTAGATAGAGTCATATTTTGTATATTCTTCTGTGCTTTGATTCTTTGCAAAGTTTCCATAATAAATGACTACATTTGTAACATATATAGCTACTTGGCTATGAGGGGTTTTTTTGGGGGGGAGTGAACTTTCATTATTAAAAATTTATTCAATAATGTCATAATGATTTTTTGTAGAATTTGATACATTCTAAATTTTATATGGAACTGTAAGGGGACAAAATAGCCAAAAATGGCTAGTATGTGTCTGGCACTGTTATAGATACTAGTGATATATCAGTAAATAAACTAGACAATAATCTCTCCCTTCACAGAGCATACATTCTACTGGAGAAACAGTCAATAACCATAATAAATTAGTAAATTATACAGTATAGTATAAGATGATTAATGCTATGGAGAGAAAAAAAGAGCCAGATAAGGTAAAGATGCCAGTGATAGGAGTAGGGGGCTTGCAATATTGAATAGAGTGGTTAGAGAAGGCTTCACTGAGAAAGGGACATTTGAGTAGAGATTTGAAGGAGGTAAAGGACCAAGTAGGGAGTGATCCATGTGGATATCTGGGGGAATAATGTTCCAGGTAGAGGGACCAGCCATTGTAAAGACTCTCAAGTGGAAACTTCCCTTGGTGTGTTGGAAGAACAGCAAAGTGACAAATTTATTTAGGAGAACTGAATGTATGAGGGCCAGAGCATAAGAAAATGAAGTTAGAGAGCAGGAAAGGGAAGTGTGGTATGGTAGATAAGATGGTAGGTTCTTTAAAGCATTGTGAAGATTTGGGCATTTATACTAAAAGAAATATGTAGTCATAGAGAAATAACTTGATCTATAACCAAGTAACTTTAAAAAGTTTACTCTGGCCACATTTGAGAATTGATCTAGTGGGGCAAGGATAGAAGCAATCATTCAGGCAAAGAGCACTGGACATCTTGGGGAACCATTATACAGCTTACCACAGTCTACCCTTTGATCTCTAAGAATTCACATCTATCCCACATGCAAAATATATATACCCCATCCTAACATCCCCAAAATTCTCAACACCCATTTTCATCATCTCAGATGTCTCAGATCTCATCATCTAAATCAAGTGTGGGTTATTCTCTAGTTATGATCCATCCTGGCACAAAATTCCTCTTCATCCATGGGCCTGTAAAACTAGAAAACAAGTTATCTGTCTGTCTTAGGTCATTTTTTGTTGCTATAACAGAATACTACAGACTGGGTAATTTATTAATATAAAGAAAAGAAATTTTTTTCCAAACAGTTCTGGAGGCTGGGAAGTCAAAGGTTGAGGGGCCCATGTCTACTGAGGGCTTTCTTGCTGCATCATCCCATGGCAAAATGTGGAAGGGCAAGAAAGTATAAGAGAGCAAGAGGTGACCAAACTCACTTTTATCAGAAACCCACTGAATAATGCAATACCAGCATTAATCCATCATGACAGTGGAGCCCTCATGGCCTAATCACCTAACGATGACAGTTAAATTGCAACATGAGTTTTGGGAGGGTCATTCAAACCATAGCACTGTCCCCAAAATACAATGATGGGACAGGCATAGGATAATAGTTATAGACATTCCAAAAGGGAAATTATGGAAGGAACACGTGAGTCACTGATCCCAAGAAATTTCAAAATCTGGTAGTGAAAATTCCATTAGGTTTCAAGGCCTGGGAGTAATCCTCTGTGGCTCAAGGCTCTCCCTTCTGGGCCCCTTCTGAGTCACCTTTCCTTTGAAAGATCACATATATTCGTAGCTAAGTAGTTTTATCAGCCTGTTTCGTTCCTGTAGAATTCTGGGAGTCCAGCAGCCTTCCTTCATTTCATCCTGCCCCTGTCTCTTTTAATCCAAGCTGGCAACATTTCTGTTGGTATAACATTCTCAGAAACTTTGCGGGCTTTTTACGTATGTCACAGGAATTTACGCCATTAGACAAGAGGGGTCCTCTACAGATCTTTCCTGGATAATCCCATCTCTGTTTCTGGCTTGTGCTGAGATGGTTGAGGGGGTCCATGAGTCACACACCTAATCTATTCAGTAGTAGCAAAAGGTAGTCCAGCCACACCCTTGACCTTTTTTCCAGAATGTGCTTTCCTAACAGTGCATCTCCTAATTTAAACATCTTTTGAAATCTGGATAGGCTAAGAATTTTCTAAATCATCAAGTACTTGTTTCTTTTTGCTTAGATTTTTGCTCAGGTCTCCCTTCAATCTATCTCTTTCTGCTTACATTTTGCTGTAAACAGAAAAAGAATCCAAATCTTACCTTCAGTACTTTGCTTGGAAATCTCCTCAGGTAAATATCCAAGTTCATTTACAAGTTATGCTTTACACATAATTGTAGAACACAAGTCTCCTAAGCTTTCTGCTACTGTATAACAAAAATTGGTAGGTTTCCTCCAGTTTCTAATAAATTGTTGCTCATCTTCTGAGGCCTTACTGGCAGCATTTTTACTGTTAATTTCTGCCAACATTCTCTTTGTGATGTATATGAGTTCTCCAGAATGAATTGGGATTTCTCTACTATGCTCCTCACTTCCTTCTAAGTTGTCACCAGCAGTGCCTTTAATGTCCGTATTTCTACCAAGAGTCCATTTAAGACAGTCTAGTCATTTTCTATCATACGCCTCACATTTCTTCCAGCCTGTGCCCATTGTTAATTCCAAAAACACTTTCATATTTTTAGGCTTTGTTATAGTACCATCTCACTTCCAGGCACTAAAATCTGTATTAGTTTTCTAAATGTATTCTTTTGTGGTTCTAGAGACTAGAAACCCAAACTAAGTCTTACAGGGCTCAGTCAGGGTTTCAGCAGGGCCACACTTCCTCTGGAGACTATAGAGGAGAATCTAGTGTTTCTTGCCTGTTTCAGCATCTAGCACTTTATTCCTTGGTTCATAGCCACTTTCTCCATCTTCAAAGTTAGCAGTGTAGCATCTTTTCTGTCTGACTGTGCTTCCAAGGCTGCCTTCTTTTTGAAATCTTCCTCTCCCTCCCTCTTATCAGAACATTTGTGATTGTGCTGAGGGCTCACCCAGGTAATTCAGAATGATCTTCCCATTCTTAGGATGGTAAGTTAAGAGCGTTAACCACATTTGCAAACTCTTTGGCAGGTGAGGTAACATTCACAAGTTCCAGGGATTGAGACATAGTATCTTAAGGGACCATTATTTAACCCATCGCAGGGTTTAAGGACTGATCCCTAGGGTACTCTAACATTATGAGACTGAGGAGAAGAGGAAAAATTAGCAAAGGAGACCTAGAAGGAACAATCAATGAAGTAGAAAGATAACCAGGAGAGTGTAGTATCCTGGAAGCCAAGTGAGGAAAGTGTTCTAAAGGAGATAGTGATCAGCTGGTTCAGATTCTATTAAAGCTCAAGAAAGATGATGACTGATAATTGGCTATTGGATATTTAGCAAAAAAGAACTCATTGGTGGTTTTGACAAGTGTAAAAGATCCTTCCTAATGCTCCAGATAATGACAAAGAAAAATTACTGTAGTAATATGAAATAATTATTTATTTTATGAAGAAAATTGCTTGGAGGGCAAGGCCCTGTCACGCTTTGTGTAATACTTACCCCAGTGAGGGTTTTCACCTTTTCGCCCATTTTATCACTCACAGTAGAGAACATGTTACTGCAGAGTGGAACATAGGAACTAGTTTCTGGGATCTCTTCTTCTCATTAGCAGTTTACTTACAGTTCCTCCTCCTCCTCCTGCCACAGCACCGACCCCACACCCACCCCATTCAGGCCGCAGACAAAAGGGAAGAACTTGATAACAGCATTTTCTCTATCCCTGTCTCAGTCTAGATCTTCACATGGGTATTTAAAGATAGAATCGTTTGGGAGATTTTTTTCTTCATATTTGTTTTGAATTTCAACTCTGAGCTTTAGCTTCCTAAACTGCCATGCTTTCTGAGCCTTGGCTGTATCTAATTACTGTTCCTTCCTATCTTTTGCATACCTCTATGCTTTTTTATGAATTCTTTTTTGGTCCCTCAGCTCTCATTTTAATGAACTCACATCTAGGTTTTCATTTTACTAAGCTGAAATCACCCTATCACAGCCTCGTGGCCTTTTCTTATTCAGTAACTATTTTTCTTTGGTTGCTACTATTATTTTCTATGTGAACATTTTTAATATTCTGTTATTGTGACTTTTTTCTCTTTTAATTTTGCCTACTTTTTTAAAGAAAGGTTTACTCCAAAAATTTTTTTTTTTTTTTTTTTTTTTTTGAGACAGAGTCTCACTGTGTTGCCCAGGCTAGAGTGCCGTGGCGTCAGCTTAGCTCACAGCAACCTCAAACTCCTGGGCTCAAGCGATCCTTCTGCCTCAGCCTCTCAAGTAGCTGGGACTACAGGCATGCGCCACCATGCCCGGCTAATTTTTTTTTATTTTTATT
>CAUYRT010043641.1:0-25656 GCA_963574885.1 Lepilemur ruficaudatus | reverse complement strand
GTGTGAGAGTGTGTGAGTGTGTGTGTGAGTGTGAGTGTGTGAGTGAGTGTGTGAGTGTGTGTGTGAGTGTGAGTGTGTGAGTGTGTGTGTGAGTGTGTGAGTGTGAGTGAGTGTGTGAGTGTGAGTGTGAGTGTGTGTGTGAGTGTGAGTGTGAGAGTGTGAGTGTGAGTGTGAGAGTGTGAATGTGAGTGTGAGAGTGTGAATGTGAGTGTGTGAGTGTGAATGTGAGTGTGTGAGTGTGAATGTGAGTGTGTGAGTGTGAGTGTGAGTGTGAGAGTGTGAGTGTGAGTGTGAGAGTGTGTGAGTGTGTGTGTGAGTGTGAGTGTGTGAGTGAGTGTGAGTGTGAGAGTGTGAGTGTGAGTGTGAGAGTGTGTGAGTGTGAGTGTGAGTGTGTGTGTGTGTGAGTGTGTGTGAGTGTGTGAGTGTGTGAGTGTGAGTGTGTGAGTGTGAGTGTGTGTGTGAGTGTGAGTGTGTGTCTATATATATAAAAGCTGCAAGGGCAACCGTCAGGGGAAGTTTCATTCCAAGATCGTTGAAGGAGACAGCATGCCCAGACGCCCAGGGCTCTCACGGAGGTCCAACAGGTTACTTTGATCGTCTTGAGGGCAGGAACGTTGCCTTGTATGTCACAGAGTCCCAAGAACCTTAGGACAGCACCTGGCACCTGGGGAAATAAGAGAAGCTTCCACAGGAGCCTGCAGCTCGCACGCCGGGACTTCCAGGAGACGCCCGGACAGCAGAGCAAACGCTGCAGTTCCTGCGGGTCCTCGTCTCCGTGGGGACGTTTGGCAGCTGCCTTGGGTGTGCTCCGGAGCAGCCGTTCTCCCGCTTGAGTGACTGTCAGAGTCCCTCAGAGCACTGGGTCCCCCCACCAGAAGTTCTGACTCGTGTGGCCTCACTTGCACCCCTGTCTTTCGTCCTGGACTCTGCTCTGACCCTCTGGTCACTGAAGGCAGACTCCGGCCACTCCCCGCGTGAGTCCTGCCTCTCCCCGCCTGTGCCCTCAGTGTGCTGCGCGGGCCCCCGCTCTCCTCTGTGGCTGCTGAGCTCCTGCTCTGGACCTGGAGGTGCCCCTCCCCGTGGTCTCCTGGCCCCTCCCGGCCCGTCCTGTCACCCAGACCCTGACTCTGGTTTGCTGCCACCAGGAAACACCTTAGGAAATATCTGTGAGTCTTGTTCCGGCTTCTGATGTGGGCTGCCAGGAGCACCATCTCTTCCCTCCGTGAAACTCCACGGGAGGAAACAACAAGGCTCTTGCTGCTTCTCCTTCCAGCTTCTCCTTCCAGCCCACAGAGGCAGGGAAGGGTCGGAAGGGCCTATTTCCAGGACTGATCCCAGAGAAAACCGGAGAAGCAGAGAGGCGGCCGGGGCGGTGAGTCGGGAGCTCTCCGCGGACTCCCTCTGCTAGCTTGTTTTGTTCGTTGTTTCTATTTCTCTCTCCTGCGTGTTAGGTTATAGCACACACGTGGATATTCAGAAATGCCTGATGGATTGCAAAATAAGCTATCATAGCTGACAAAGCTGAAAGAATATCATTTTCAGGCACATAGCAGCCCAATTTATACATCAAAGCCTGCTATTATTAAGTCAAACAATGGGGGAAAAGGTATTTCAGATATGTGAGATCAATCAAAAATAGCAGTGTAAGACTCTCTACCCACGAGGTGCTTGGGGAGGGAATACACATTTACAATTAGTGAACCAGATAACAGCACACGGCGTGAGGATGCACCAGGGACTATTCTGACGGAATTCCACTCGGCAGTCTCTCTTGCCCGGGAGCGTGCGTAGCTGGGCAGCAGGGCTTGTCTACTCAGCGTGCACATGGCGGGCTGGCGCCGACCCCTTGTCCTCCTCAGTCCCTCCGTCCCCCAGGATCACACAGATGGAGTGAAAGAGCCAGGCGTTTGGCCTCCACATCCGTGAAAAACCAAGAACCCAGCCCAAATGTGGAAAGGTTGTCCAGTGGTAATGCCCCAAAGACGGCGCCGGGTGTGGGCACATCTCCAGCAAAGCTCGCGTCACAGCCGAGCAGTTAACACCGCCAGTAGCACGCTTCCCTTGCAGGCCGTCCCTTTTGTATGTAATTCCATGCTTTGAAACAACTGATTCATGTTTGCCCATCAGAAGACTTTCAAAATTCCCAGTGTGGATTTTCTTTTCTAACTTTTCCCTTCCGAATCTTACCATCCAGGCTGTAAGTAGACAATTCCAGAGTCTGCTTTCACCTCTTGGGGTCGGCGGGGCCCTAGCCTGTTTCCACGTAACAGCAGCTGGCCGACGTGTTCCACCGCATTGCATGCGAAGCCGGCTTCTCATCGACGGGGTAGAAGTACTGCACCTTCTGGTCGTCGGTAGTTCCTTAGTCTTAAAGAACACACAGACGGAAACTCAGAGGACCCTACGCACACGGAGAACTCCCTGTTTCTGCAGAGAGTAACTCTGACGAGGGGCTCAGGACCCCGTCGGCCGGTGGGTGGGCTGCGGGGCGGAGTGCACAAGCTTCCCTGCTCCTCAGCACCGCTGACCATGGAGAGACACGTGACTTCGTGGAACATGAAAGACGGGGCTCCGGCCCGAAGAGTTTGCAACCTCCGTCCAACATAAAGGAAATGGCAGCAGCAGCCAAACCCACCTGCTGCTGGCGGGAAGGCGGCCCTGCTGCGGGAACTTCGGGAGAGATTACAGGACAGGGACCCGTGATGGCGCGGGAACATGGGCCGCCGCTCGGAGCCGCCGCAGAGTAGCGGGAGGTTAGTCAGCAAGGTGATGAGCTCAAGGGGTGGACAAGGAAGACAGCAGTGCTGGCTGTAGCTTGGCGTGGCGACCAAACAGATCACCCAGCAGCACACACATCATAAGACGTTTGATTTTTAAAATGCTATTTCTTATTTCCCCCAAAGACTTTGCCAAAATGTCTGACTGTTGGGACCATGGCCCATTTGTTCCAGTTTCATCTGTCCTGCTGGGACATGGGGACCATGCCTAGTTTCACTGTCCTGCTAAAACATTATATGACATTGTAAAAGAAACCAGCGTCCCGCACCTTTGCTTCTCTCCTCCTTGTTACCAGGGTCCCCAAAACTTGCATTCAGCCTTTGACCAAATGAAATAAACACCCTGAGTTCCTGGGAGGGCTCACTGCTGAAGATCCTACACTCATTAGAACAAATAATGCACTGCTTGATAAATATCATAGAACATTCTGCACGTGTGCAACGGTGCAGCGATCGTTTCTGAGTCGCTGTGGTTACCGGCTGAGAGGAATGTTGAATGGCCAGTGACCGGCGACTAAGGCAGAGATGCAGCCTGGGTAAAACCCCATGCCAACATGCGACTCCCGTTCAAGCACCCAGGACAGGAGTCCCGGACACTGCGTGGGGTTGTGAGACTTCCCTAGGGGCCTGCCCCACCCCAAACACAGAACAGCGCCCTGCACTTGGAGAGCCTGGCAGGCTGGTGCCACTTCAGTGACACCAAATGCCCTGGCTACGGTTAGTCAGGAAAGTGTATGAAGCTTGACAGTACCGATTACATCTTCTATTAGTAATGAACGCAGCAAAAATTCATTGTATAAAGTGTGAAAATCATGGGAAAAACAAACTAAATCCCACCACTCAGGTAAGGCCAGTCAACATTTAAGTGTAACATGTTTCTGTACACGCTTCTGCGTTTTTTTGAACTAACACACCACGAGCAGTGAAACTTTTCACCACTTGATTTTTAATGTGTTTTTCTGATTTATTAAAAGAAAGGGAAATTGACAAACACATAGTCTGTGATTGTAAATAACAGCAGCCCTATCGTGTGGTCTTCAAAGTCTTCTCTCTCCCTCTCGGTGTTGGTGGTCAGTTCCATTCAGGGGTCTGGGGAAGCCCTGGGCAGGGTGTCTCAGCAAGTGCCCTGCTGGAGTCCGGTCCTGGGTCCCTCGGCACCTGTGCCTTCGGGTCTGGTGGCTGTGGGACTCCCAGGTCCCCGTAAGCAAGAGCTCTGAGGTGCACCTTGGTCTGAGCGTCAAGAAGGAGCTGGGAGGCTGTGGATGGGAACATCCCGCAGCAACGGGCAGATGTCCCTTGGGCTCTCCCCCTCCTCTGCTCCTGCCTCTGCCGTGCAGCCCGGCCCACCGCTGGCCAGGCTGGGGCTACACTGGGCACAGCGGGGGTGCAGAAACCTTGGGTTTAGGTTCTCCCAGGACTGCAGGTTTGCGGCGGGGTTGGAGGCCTATAGAGCCACTTTTAAGAATCTTTCCATGTTGGAAAAAATTGATGAACTTCCTCCACTTTTTCTTAACTAAACTAAACTGTAATAAATTTTACTGTCTGTCCCTTCTGGGAGTGATGTGTTTTTATTTCTATTGTATTCTGTGGCTAGGAAATTTTTTTCTATTTGAGTTAAAAGCATTTTTGTTTGTTTGTTTGTTTCACTCCTCTACGATTCGGCTGTTTCTGGATATCTTTGGTTTGTGCCGAGCTTCATGTTTGGTGAGATCCCTATGGACACCTCAAGGTGCCATTTTCTTCAAATCTTCAATATTTGGAGAACCCATGACCCCTGTTTACACCTGATGCTTTGGTTAAGTTTGCTTTTTCCTCTGCGGAAGAATGGTGAACCACCAACAGCGCTGGATTGTCTCATGGCACTGAGATTTTATTCCAGTTAAATGTTTCTTACCCATTACTTAAACTTACTGAAATTTATTTTTCTGGAATGTATTTTCCTTTTCTTTACTAATATCTCTCTTTTAAATTCTGAGTCTAATTTTCTCATGGTGCCCTCTGACACGATTTGCACACAGGCAACTCACCTTTCTTAAAAATCGAATTGACAAAAGATGACATTCAAAGAATTCTCTGTCTTTTATAATAAGAAACAGTTCCTGAAACTACTCCAAGAAATTGTTTGATAAACTGTGGTTCTCTATTTTGTATTTTGTTTCTGTGAGACTGTAGCCCAGGGGCTAGGAAACTTTTTCTACAAAGGGCGAGATAGTCAGTGTTCTAGTCTTTGTGGGCTGTATGGTTTCTGGCACAATGATTCACTTCTTCTATCAGTATGAAACAGCCATAGACAGCACGTAAGTGAACGAGCATGTTTGTGTTCCAATAAAACTTTATTTACACAAACAGGCAGTGGGCCAGATTTGGCCCACGGAACTAGCTTGCTGACCTCCATTCAAGCCAATAGGTGTTTATGTGAACAACCAAAGAAAGTATTTGACTTTTTGCTGGCCTTATTGAGGTTTACAGAATCATAAAACACGAACAACAGTCAAACTCTATTATTGTATAAGTGACCTACCTGAGCATGAGCGTGGCCCCGTGAGGTCCTCGTGGCAGCGTTGCGGCAGGACCCTGGCGCAGGTCTCACCCCTCCTGGCTTCATGCACTCAGTCGTGTGTCCCTGTCTGTAACAGTTTTTAGGAGTAGCTAAGAGCCATCCGACTTATCACAGCTTCTGTTACAACTCCCACCCTTTCTCTTATCCTTTTTCATTTTTATCTTACCTAGTGACTTCTTTCCCTTTTCCAAGTTTTGAAGGAAGTGATAATTTTCCTTGCTTTATAACATTAATAACTATTTATGAATTACAATATCCATTATGTTTGCTTTGGCCTCATGGGCCACTTAATTTGTACAACCTGTTTCTAATTCTCAGAATGATTCTACAAAATAGGTGCATTAATTTTTTTTTTTTTTTTTGAGACAGAGTCTCACTCTGTTGCCCAGCCTAGAGTGCTGTGGCGTCAGCCTAGCTCACAGCAACCTCAGACTCTGGGATCAAGTGATCCTCCTGCCTCAGCCTCCCGAGTAGCTGGGACTACAGGCATATGCCACCGTGCCCGGCTAATTTTTTTTCTATTTAAAGTTGTTTGGCTAATTTCTCTATATTTATAGTAGAGATGGGGTCTCGCTCTTGTTCAGGCTGGTCTCAAACTCCTGAGCTCAAGCAATCCTCCTACCTCAGCCTCCTAGAGTACAAGGATTACAGGCGTGAGCCACTGCGCCCAGCTGCAATTAGTTTTTAGGTTTTTGTTTTTCTCTAATAGGAATATCGACATTCAGAGAACTACATTTCTATCCTCCAATCACACAGCCTTTTGCATAGCAAGTTCTGAATGCTCTCTTCCCTGCCCATTGTTAGAAAATTCTTAACCAAATAGCCTAGTTTTTCAGTCCTATCCGTGACATCACCATAGCTCACTTTTCAGATTAAGTTAGATCTGTGACTCTGAGCTCAGAGCCTTGGTTCCTGTTCCTTATTTTCCAGGTCCATAAAACTGAGCCATGGCATGCAGCCCATATACAAGTACTAAAATGATGCTGTTGCCGTGGATATTTATGGAAAATAGATATTAGATGACAAAAGGACACCTAAGCAGCTGCTGTGTGACGAGCGTTCACGGAGCAGCTGCGAACAGGGTGGAGTGGAAGAAAGCCCCCCGGGACCGCTGAGGAACAACTTCCCGGAGCTCGCGGCGTGATCAGGCACTGCTGGGACCAGCCGGCACAGAGCAATCAGGACTGGGTGGTTCTTTTAGTGCCGAAGAAGCCAGCAGACATGAATCTAAGAGATAGAAATGTCAGAAGTTACAGGCAGTACAAATAGTGGCGAGAGTTGCAGGCCAAGCAAAAGTCTTCACTTGCATCAAAATCTCCGGCAACCAACATGCACGCATGGATTAAACCCAACAAATTAAGCTAACAGAACAGAAAAATACCTTCGGGTGCATCGTCACTGAACAGGAAGGACAACAGTATTACCAACACGCCGGAACTGTTAAGTGTCATTAGACTCGATCCTTGTCCCCCAAAGATTTGCCTTCTTAGCTGAGAAGGCGGAGCATGCATCCAAGCTGCTCAGACTTCTGTACGCATAGTTCCAAAAAGACGCCTCTCCCCTGTGCCTAAGTGTCCACTTCTAGTCTCAAGAAAGAGGTTTTGTCTTTGTGTTGTTGAGTTTATTTTGTGCTTGAATTGAAGTTTGGGGGTGTCTGTGGATCATTGCATTCTTTTGTGAGTTGGACTCCTTTGTTCTATGCCAAAGGAAGCGTGTTCTTGGCTTTTTTATGGCTGTCTTTGAGGGGAAACCTCACCCCTTCCTGGTGGAAGTCAAGGCAGGTAAGAAAATCGGGTGAGCAAAGAGGAGCTGGGGCTGCGGCTTTGGGAGAGCTGAGTCGCTGCGCATCGCAGAACGTGGTGGGCGGCTGATGACCGCAACGCGGAGGAGCAAAACCGGCATGTCAGACAAGCCACGTGCGCACCTGCCCAGAGCACGGGCCTCCTTGTGGGGAGGCGTGGACGTGCCCCCGGCCCGGCCGGCGGGCCTGGCGTGGGCTGCGCCACCTGGGAAGACTTCCAGGGACTCCAATCAGTCCTCGCTTCAGCACATGTGCTGTTAAAATCTCTTTCACGTTCTGCAAAAATCTCTGCTTCAGTAAACAGTCGCATCACTAATTGCTACATATGACATTATCTGATTGTGTTGACTTCCCGGGGGTGAGGGTAAAGGAAAAAAACGTTAATTACAATTATTTTTGTCTCTAACTAAGGGGAAGCGGTGTTAACATCTGTGTGCTGCCGGCTAGCAGGTTGGCACGATCTCCAAGTGTTAACCAGAGTAGAACAGAATGACCCAACGTGTGGGTGTCGCTGCTTTACCTGAATTTACCCAGCAGCTAACAAAATAGGTCTCTTTCACTAAAGACTAATTTTCACATTAAAAAAAAAATCTTTATTATGGGCCTAGCGCAGTTAAATTGCTGCCACGGTAGGGAATCTGTACTTAGCGTGGTGGGATTAAGCGCTGAGAAAATGCCTCAGGTGATGTTCAAGCTGAGCCGGAATTCCGACCCCTGATCCTTCCCTTTCAGGAGAATTCCACCAGGTGGCACAAAACGTCTCGGAGTGCCACCGAGCACGCTGTCCCTCCGGGCCACGGAGCAGTGGGGAAGGAAGGGGGATTGCCGAGGATTACAGAGATCCTCCCGGCTCTTTCCAGACTTCCATGGTCGTCCTCACCCCCAGCAGCTCTTTCACAGACCAAAAATGCACACGCAACAATATACGCTTTCCGTACACATATCCAACTTCACCCGTCGAATAATGGCTAGGACTAGTCGGAAAACTAGGAAGACGACGGCAAAGGTGAGGACGGGCGGTTCGCAAAGCTGCCAATCCACCACACCTAAAGTTGTCCTTTTTGCAGAGAAATCTTAACGCGAAATGTTCCCGTGAGTTTAAGGGCAGGATCGCTCGTGCGCGCTGTCAGTGCTCTGACATGCTGAGAGGATACAGGGAGTCTAAAGATTTGTAAATTTCAACTGAAGCCAAAATGGCTGATGCTCAAAAACCAGGTTGAGACTGTGTAGTGGAATGACATACACTGAGATGATTTTGCTTGTTCTAATCCTGCTACCCACCACCCCTTAAACACCAGTCTACTCTTGGCCCAGCGTTGGGCATGAGTATATACTAGAATGGGGCGTGAGCTCAATAATGGACAGGAATTGCTACAGCAAGGGGGATTCCCAGCTGGAGAATGATGGGAGTGTGGTTGGCCCTGGGACTGCAGAGACGGGCCCCAGAGGACCCCGGGAGCTCTGTGGGCTGCTCAGGCAGAGTCCAAACCCTAGAAACGCCGGCTCCACATGTGTGTGGAAGAACCAGGTGTGCATTTTGAAAAAAACTTCACAGGTGTTTTTAATGTGTCTTCCAATTAAGAGACATGGACTTCAGGGTTTAATTTCATCTTCTGATAGACATGGGTGGGTCCCCAAGAGCTCCATGCTAACAGGCCCTCGTCAGAACCAAGAAAGTCAGCACCGTGTGTCGATCTTGGGAGCAAACCATTGTCTCCTAACGTGCACCCCTTCTCTTCTGTCCTGAAGAAGGAAGGCGGGTGGATCACGTGACATGACCCTTCACTCTCAACTGTCCGTGAAGAAATGGAGAGATGAGGCCTGAGTACATATAAATACAATATGAAAATTGTTTTTAAACTAGACTTTGAAAAATGCAAATTCGAATATTTCAAGTAACAAGGAAACGAGAGCAAACACACAAATGCACAGGAGTTAATACTTAGTTCATTTTAACTGGAATGTGGGATATATGGAGGGCAGTTAAAGGAATCAGCTCTTAAATTTATTCAACGTGAAGCCAACAATGTTTCTGATTAAAAATATAACACGATTAGTTTTATGCATTAGAAGTTTAAATCTGGCAGCTGTCTATAAAATGGCTTAGGATGGGGAGACACCGAATTGGTACTTACCTTCTATCGAGTTCTTGCTGGTACTGGGCTTTGTGACAGGTACCAACTTAACGCTCAGTAGTTTGCTTTACCCTTATCACAACCTTGTGAAGTATTATCATTGCGTTTTTAACAGCAACAAAACAAAAAATCAAGGCTTAGAGCATTTAAACCGTCTGCCCTAATTTACGATGTAAAGGGGCGGAACAGGAAGTAGAACCCAGTTCTGTCTGACTTCAAGGTCTGTAAGCGTAATGATCACATTGAGTCATCTAGAAATGCGTGCGAGGGGACAGCGGGCGCTCAGGACAGAGGTGAGGAGCTAGATCCAGAGAGAATACTTTCCCTGGTAAAATGTATTAGAGCTACTTTCTATTATAAATTAAATGAGAGAAATTATATCTGGAGCAAAACCCAAAGGAACTTTTAAAATCCAGATTTGCACAGGAACCAACATAACAGTCTGTTAGTCTAACACACGTCCTGGGGCTGGGAGAAAGCCACCGCACAGGTACACTCAAGGACGGTCCATTTCCGACGTGTCAGTTTGGTCCAGCACTTTAGTTCCTGTTTTCCTTGAACTCCTGATTATACAGTTTATGTCTGGAGAAAGTTCCACTGTAATAGGCTGTCAATTGTATTTAGTCTACACTCTAAGAATGCTTGACAAAAGTACGGAAGAAGAAAAACTATCATATTTGCACTTACCTGATACCGCATTTTGAAATTAATGGATACTCAAGTGGTTAATTAGCGAGACACTGCATCGTGGCAGAAAGGGACTGAGCTCCGTAGAGGGTTCCAGCCTTGGTTCCTCAGCTGTAGGAAGGGCTGATCCTACCTATTTGCACTGGGCATCTCACAGCGACCAACGTAGAGCATCTGGCAGAGACGTGCCTGGCGTCTGTCAGTACTCGGTCGGTGTCAGTTTCTTCTACGTTCAGTTCTTCTCGTGTTGAACGTACATGTCACGTCTGCTCTCCGTGTGCCCTTTTAGTATCCGACGGTAACAGCGTGACTGATGGCACTTCCGTTACCTTCGCCCGTCTGCCATTAACTCATGGCTTCATTGAACACCCACTGGGCACCTGGGCACGGCACTGGGGACTCGGAGAGAAAAGGCGAGTGCGGAGGCAGAGACGACCTCATGAGTCTCACATCGTGGTGGGAGAGCATCGGACTGTGGGGCCCGCGGGATGCCCGGCACAGGGCACGGCGCCCAGGCACCCAGAAGACTCCCTGTGAAAGAGGATGTCAGATGGACTGGGTTTCAGAGAACCCGTACGAATTCCTCAGAAGAAGGGAGGAAAGAGGCAGAAATGATGTTCCAAAGAGAGAAATGTTAATCTCTAAAAAAAGCCACACTTCCTACGACAGGAGGGGGACTCTCCAATGCATGTCTGGACGGTGACACCCCAGGGGACCTCTTCTCCCTGCGTTCCCCCTGGGACTAGCCTCGGCCCATCCAGGAACTCTCGCCCGTCTGCGAAGGGTCGGGGAACCAGCCCCGGCTGCCCGGCCAGACCGCCGGCCACAGAGAGCAGCGCCCTGCGTTCCACCTTCCCTGACCACAGCGACAAAACCCGTTTGGACCGACGAGGGCTATGGAACTCTCCATTTGAACTTGGCTGTGTTCCTTTGGATTTTTCCACCACTGCCCTGACTCCCACTCGGCAGGCGGGCCCGTCGCAAAATGGACAAAGTACCAGGATGATAACTGGGGCTATGTGACCGGTTCTGGCTTTACCATTGATGGCACTTGAGTGCGTGACGCTGAACACACGACTGGAAAACCCTCAGAGCAGGGACAAGAGCCCTCGCGCTCCCTTTAACGGCTCTGGAGGGCGGGTGCTGCGTCACCTTGAACCCTCAGAAAGAGGGTAGGCACTTAGGCCACGCTCACGTGGCTGTCACTGGGCGTTTCCCAGCAAATGGATCGCTGTGGGACATGTGAGTGGGGTGAGAGAGAGGCTCTTGTGTAGAAAGCTCTGGAGTTAAACAAATGCCCTTTTTGTTTTCCTTCCAGATATCCCTAGACCGTCTTGCAGTTCTTTCATGAGTTACAGAGAGACGGTTGCTTTATTTCACTATTTTTGTTTAAGTATTTTTGTATTTTAGGATCCACAAATAAACTCCAGGGGCCCTTCCTTGGGCTGCCGGTGGACTTGCTGACACCGCGTTTCTGATACGCTAGGACAGTGTGCAAAGCCGTGTTCGGGAGCTTTGCTGTACGGCAGGCCCTGTTTTTATTCACCACTAAGTAGTAAGTTTTTCTAGGGTAGAATTTGTGTCTTAATAATTTTCATGAGCTCTAAAATAGTCCCGTGCACATAGTAGACATTTATAAAATTCTTAAGGTTCTAAAAATGGAATTTTCTAAAATTGTGCAGCTTGGCTAGAAAAATTCACGCCTGCCTCTATTGCCAATTCTGCTCTGTCAAGGAAGCATTGGGTAGACTGCTGTCAGTATTTTCATAGGGTTGGTCTACACAGTCAAAGCTGAGCAGATGATTGAATAAATTATCTGGTAAGTTTGGATCCAGCTAAAGAACATTCAAGTAAACAGAAGGTCCATGTAACTTGTCCCGGGAGAGTTGGATTCTTAGCGCTTTTAGATCAGAAACATGACGTCTTCTTTCTCGAGCACGCACGCTTGGACACACCCGCGCAGCTAGAAGGTGTACAGTTCATTATCTTTCCTTTCCTGTGTCTACTGTCTTCATGGACCTACTGATGCTCAGGGTAATTCTTCCAGTTGACTTTTTAAAAGAGCCCTAAATAGTATTAAAAGTGCAGCACACAGTCCGAAAAGAATATTTAACACAGCAACTATCAGCTCATGTTGGATGATAATTTTAAGGCTGTCTGCCAGGAAACGGGAGGTTGAAGTTTGTTCTGTTTACAAAGGATAAGGCCCTGTAGCCCCGTTGCGGTCTTGAAGACTGGAAAGTATACCAATGTTTCTAGCAGTCTTCAAATGGTTAATTAGGGAGACAATTTTATCTGGAGTAAGAACAGGAATGGATTGGATTGAAAAATTAGCCTAGACACTGGCATATTCATTTCTTTTTTTTTTTTTTTTTTGAGACAGAGTCTAACTCTGTTGTCCAGGCTAGAGTGCCGTGGTGTCAGCCTAGCTCACAGCAACCTCCAACTCCTGGGCCCAAGTGATCCTCCTGCCTCAGCCTCTCGAGTAGCTGGGACTACAGGCATGCGCCACCATGCCCGGCTAAGTTTTTCTATATATTTTTAGTTGTCCAGCTAATTTCTTTCTTTTTAGTAGAGACAGGGTCTTGTTCTTGCTCAGGCTGGTTTCGAACTCCTGACCTTGAGAGATCCACCCGCCTCGGCCTCCCAGAGTGCTGGGATTACAGGCGGGAGCCACCACACCAGGGCAGGCATATTCATTTCTAATGACTCTAATGAATTAGCTTATGCAGTTGGTATATATCAATAGCAAAGTAAAACAGTGTGTGGTGAACATTTGTGATTCCTTTTGTTGTCTAGTGTCTGAACCCTGTTCCATAAGTTTTGATATTGTGCAAAGATATTTCCAGCCTCCCTTGCACGTGGGGCTCAGGTGTGGAACCTAGTCGCCACCAAACAGACTCACCCATGCCAGACTCTGACTCCAGCCCTCGCGATGGCAGAGAGGCACCGGGAGAGCGGGTGCAGGGTTGAGCTACCTGCGCAGACCCTTCCAGAATGATGGCCGCAGCTTTCAGGTGCAGCGTTGCCACCTGTGGCATGGGTTCTCATTCACCCAGCCAGGCAGCTTACTTGGGGAAGTGTTTCTTAAAACGCAGCCTTTTGCCTCCTCTGGTCTTCCCAATGTTTCTCCGAGTCGCCTAATACCCTTTCACTAAATTTCCTTCTTCTTGTGCCAATCTTTTGCTCGCGTCCAAGAATCCTAGCTGACCCCCTGCGCTAGACACTGGAGAAACTAGAGGTTGGGAAGATTAGCCCGGTCCTTAAGGATTTCACGCTCTGGTAGGTGAGGGGAGACAAGTTCACTGACACTGTGGTGGTGAATCTGACTGTTCCATCGGTGAAGCTCACTCATTGCTGCAGAGAAAATTGCTTGCAGTGGCCCTTGCTGAGGTAGGAAATTTTCCAATTCATCTTTTTGGGGCTTTGCAAGTTTAGCTCATTGCCCAGAAAAGAGACACCCTGCATAAGCCACACCATACAAGAGTGAGTGGCCAAGAAGAAGGGTAGAAGGGGATCTTGCCTTTTGTCTGAACGTATTCACAGCAGAACAAAGTCTGTGGCTACGTTAGCAGTGATGAGCCTGCCTCCGCACGGGCGTGTGTGGAGTCTACGCAGATGGTGCTCCCAGTGGGATTACATCTCCCCGGGGACTCGCGAACCATATGGAGGAGAAAGTCCCGGGCTGGGAGTTCTGCTCCATTATTTCCCGCTGGAAGTAGGGCTTGTGATCAAGATTGGATTCTCAGATGTGAAGCAATGGGTATCAAAATGTTGCATTTGCCAGAGTTTTGGAGCCGTTTATTCTTAGCTTAATGATTGCAAAGAACATGTGGTTGGAGCACACTCTGAGTCACGCCACCAGGGATCATTTAGGACACTTCCAAGGGCGCAGGTAAGTAGCTGTGCGGAGACCAGGACTGCCCGGCAACCACCGTCGTGCCTGGGCTTCTGGGTGCTGCTTCCTCCCGCATCTGGCTTTTGGATGAGACTCTAAACTTCGGGGATGGGGCACACAGTGTCCGTGTCTCACCAGTCTGGCAGGGGCTGACGCCTGCAGGAGGCTCCGTGCCTGCCACTGGTTGTCTTTATAAACCAACAATGGACAAGAGCAAAGAAGTGGGGGCTGAGGGAGGGACAGGGACCCTGCTGCACACCCTGGGGCTGGCATGTCCTGGGCGTCTTTCCCATCAGTGTCCCAGCCCAGGGGACACAGGCCCAGGACCCTCACGGTAGCCTCTGAACCCTCCTCAAACGTCCTGTGCGTGTCGTAGGAAGGGGAGCGCTGGGATCTGCGAAGGAGCCTTCTTGGAGGTGATGAGCTTTGTCTGTGTGAACAGGTGAGCTGAGAATCAGGACCAACTGGACAGGCTGCTCTGCAGAGCCGTGGTGCCGTAGCCTGGGCCGGGCCGGACCACCACGAAAGCTGACAAATGTGCCTTCCGTGAGGAAGAGTGACTTCCCAAGCCTTCCTTACCTAAGAGGGGATACCTGCTGGCAGGACGCCTGGTGCTGCTTCCTCCTCGCTGCGTGCCGGTCCCGGAGAAGATACCGAGGCGGCCAAGGTGGGGAGGGAGAGCACAGCCTGCCCGGGGTGGACGGAGCGTCACTGCTCTCCTAATCTGGACCCCTGGGTTCTGGCTGTCAGCCCTCCTGTTTCCACATGTGTGGAATTCTTTGGGGTACACCTCACTGTGGTGACAAGCCCAGGAACTGTTAGAAGGTCGAACCCATCGAAGGCCAGGCCAGTCCCCGTGAGAAGGAGAAGGGGTCGCCCTTCCCTGAGCCGGGCGTGCGTGGTTTCTGCTGTCTGCCTAAGAAGCGTGTCTCACAGATTGCAGAACGGAGAAAAATCCAAGTGTCTTTGTGTTCGAGAGAGAAAGGAGTAACAGGAATTCCCTAGGTGCAGCCTCTTTGCACTTCAGGAACCTGGTGAAATAAAGGAAAGCTGCCGGCCCAGGAGGTGAGCCGGTGGGGGAGGCTTCGCACCTGTTTCCGCCCAGCGAGAGTCGCTCTTCCCCCTCCCTGTGGAACGAGGCTTTTGTGGACGGGCCAGCCTGTCCCTTCTGCACCAGGGCCACGCTAGGGTGTATGACCCTGGCTCCTGATCGCCAGGCAGAGTGTCCCAGAACACTGGGGACCCATCTGAGGCCAGCACGTGCTGCAGCAGGAAGAGGGATGCAGGTGAAAGAGCCGAGGCCGAAGCGAGAGGGTCTGGGTAAGTGCGGTGCCGGGGTCCTGCTCTATCCAGCAAAGCAGATGTTTCTCTCCACGACATGTGACCTTTGGAATTTCTAGAACGTTGGCAGCAACAGAAGCGTTGGGCATTGCCTCGATTCTCCCACAAAACCAGATACAGGGCTAGAAAACAGAAGTACATGTATACGGCGTAAACATATTTTAAAGGCACTGTGGCGGGTATTAGACAAGATCGGCAATATTAGCAGGATGCCTTCGTGCAGACTGGACTCAGTCCAGAATTGCGGCTTTAAATACCGGTTGCAAATATTCTCGCTGAGTGCAGACCAGACAGAGATGATGGATCCTTCCCCAGTTATAAAGCAATTACCCCACAGCTTTGGGCCAAAAGATGCGATATTTGAGACACTGAAATGATCACCCTGTAAAGCATCATAATGTGGGTAATTAAAAATAGATTATTGGATTAAGATTTGAATTACTTTTGAAGACCTCACTTTTCCTTGGCGTATGTGGTTTTCGTGTTTTGCGGGGTTTTTCCCTTATTTTTTCCTTTCTCTGAGTGATCATAATTGAATGCATTTTGAAACTACAAATTGTGATTTTGCTGTCAGAGGTAGTACTTTAATCTCGGATGTTTATTAGAAAATTTCGCTGCACTGACTGTGAATTCAGCCAACAAGAATCCAGCGAATGGGACTTGTAACAAAATTGCGAAATCCTTCCCCATGGCGTGGTGACCGCTCTGTCAGGGACCGCTGCAGTCTGCTTTGCTAACCACAGACACCGTATTTTTATGTGTAGGAATTTGATGATAATTAGGATAAACACCAGTGTATTCATGCTCATATTGGCTGTTCTCCAGAAAAGAGGGATGGTCTGAAATACAGTCGTTTATATACATGTAATTGGGACAAAAGAAAAGGGAGTTGAGTCATTTCTCAATGAATTTGATTAATGTAAATGATTTATCTGCATATTTCCACTGCTACGCCCTACCTGCCCCTTACAATACAGGACATATTCTCCTTAAGTAGATTTCCTCCCAGCTCTCCAGGTCACAGGGGCCCCGCAGCCGCAGGCTTCGGGAGCAGGCGCAGCCCCATGCCCACCTGGCCCAAATCCGTCCCTGACTTGGATGCCTCCAATCTCTCTGGGCTTCAGTTTCCCTATTCTGAAAAATTCGGAGATTGGACCAAACAGATTTTGTAATTCTTCTGATCTGATTTGCTTCTGTTCACTGTTTCTACAAAGAGGAATTTCCTAACATAAAGAATTTCCATTCTTTGCTCTTTAGTCCCTGTAGGCTGGAAAATAAACTTTCTTAAAAAGTGAAACATACATTTACCCTACGATCTAGCAATCCCCTCCTGGGTATTTATCTAAGGAAAATGAAAAATTTAAGTTCTCACAAAATAATTGCACTCAAATGTTTGTAGCTGCTTTATACATAATTGCGCCAAGTTAGAAACTACCAAAATGCCTTTCGGCTGGCACATGGATGAACAAACCATGCTATAACCATGCAAAGGAATGCTATACAGCCATAGAAAGGAAGACATCACAGCACACGCCATGCATGACATGGCTGGCTCACACGTGAATTACATGCTAAGTGAAAACAGACAGACTCAAATGCCCACATGCTGTATGACTGTACTTGTACAACATTCTGGAAAAGGCAAAATAATCGGAACAGAAAACAGATCAGTGGTTGCCAGGGCTAGTGTAGGAAGAGCTCTGGCCCCCAGGCGGGGCTACAGAAATGTTCTATAATGTCTTGATAGTGTTAGTGGTTATCTGAGTATATATTTGTGAAGACTCATAGATTTACACACCTAAAAGAGTGAACTTTACTCTATAAATTATACTTCAATTAAAAAAAAGAACAACATCAGTTGAAGATTTGTTACTGAACTACCCTTTTTCTTAAAGAACCAAACCCTAAAATAAATTTTTAAAAATTGTTTTGAAACTAACAGAAATGTGTAAGCAGTTCAGTGGTTATTTTTTTTTTCTTTTTTGTTCTGTGTCCTTCTCACCGTGGCCCAAAGGTTAAAAACGGAAGTCCAAGATCCCACCCAGGGGATCGAAATGTCCTGGAGTGATATGGGTCCGACCTGGTGTAAGTGCTGTCCTCAAATCCATCTCTGCCTTCGAGGTTCCTGAAGGTTCCTTTCTGCTCCCAGGAAGCAGCTCTCATTTGCATTGACTTCCAACAACTTCCTCCAGGCAAACCCCCGGAGGCAGTCCCCGCAGCCATCTGCCGCAGGTGCAGGTATGGCTCAGGGCAGCTCCCTCTCCAGGGTTTTGTGCTTCAAGACATAAGGACCAACAGAATCCGACTTCCGATGCATCTGGCTTTCAAGCCAGACGTTGTGCAGCTGGAGGGCTTCTGATGTTCTAAACCCAGGGGTGGTAGGTACCTGTGCTAAAAGAACATGTTATACACGTAAGGAATCCCCATTGGATGCTCTGTATTTTACTCCAGGCTTTGTGCTCTATTGAAAACACTGGTAAATTCCTATACCTCTACAAGGTAGGTTTTAGATTACAGATTATCTAGTTATTAGACCACAGTGCAGTAACATTTTAAAATCTATCAAATTGGTGAAAAATATTTTACAGTTGGTAAGTGCATGGTATGAGGAAGGCCCTTATATGTTGTTATCAAATGCACATAATAACTACACACGGGCATGTACAGTAGTCATTAGATTTAGAGTTAATCCAAAAACTGTGTTTCGAATGTGCTGCACTGTGCTTTCTAGCAGTAGAGATGCGTTTGTACCTGATCTCTTGTCCTCTGTGGATACATATAGTCATGTGTCATGATGAGGATGCATTCTGAAAAGTGTGTTGTTAGTGGATGTCCACGTTGTGCAAACATCCTGGAGTGCACGAACCCAGACCTCGACAGTGCAGCTACTACACCTGCGCTGCGTGGCACAGCGCCTGTCGCTCCAGGGCTGTGAACCTGTGCAGCACGTTACTGTGCTGAGTACTGTAGGCAACTGTAACACAAAGGTAAGTTAGTTCGTGTATCTAAACAAACCTAAACATAGAAAATGTTCGAGAAAAATAAGGTACGAAAGTTCAAAAAAAACCTGTATAGGGCACTTACCTTGAATGGAGCCTGCAGGAGTGGAAGTTGCTCTGGATGAGTCAGCGGGAGAGTGGCGAGTGGCTCTGACGGTCTAGGGCATTAATTGTACACTTCAGTAGACTTTGTAAACACTGGACACTTAGGCTACACTAAATTCATAAAAAGTTTTTTTCTTCTATAACAAATTAAACTTAGCTTACTGTAACTTTTTCACTTTATGAGCTTTCTAAATTTTTTAACTTTTTGACTCCTTTCTGGTCAGGATCATCAATATCAACTGTCTTCACCGCCACGTCTTGTCCCACTGGAAGGTTCTTAGGGGCAATGACTTGCATGGAGCTGTCATCTCCTGGGATGACAATGCCTTCTCTGGAATCCCTCCTGAAGGACCTACCTGAAGCCATTTTACAGAATTTTTGTTAATAATTAGAAGGAGGACACTCTAAAATAACAGTAAAAAATACAATACAGTAAACACATAAACTGGCAATATAGTTACTTATCATCTTATCAAGTGCAGACAGACCTTGCTTTATTGGGCTTCACGGATACTGAGTTATTTGCGTGTTGAAGGTTTGTGGCTACCTGCATCATGCAAGTCTTTTGCCGTCATTTCTCCAATAACATGTGCCCACTTTTTATCTCTGTGTCACCTTTTGTAACTCTTGCAATATTTAAGACCTTTTCATCATCATCATACCTGCTATGTGATCTGTGATCAGTGATCTCCGATGTTTCTATTGTCTTGTGTTGGGATGCCATGAGCCATGCCCATCAAAGACAGAGCACGTAATCAGTACGTCTGTGCTCTGACTGCTCCGCTGGCCCGCCGTTCCCCCTCTCTCTCCCTCTCCTTGGGCCTCCTCATTCCCTGAGTCACACAATATTGAAATTAGGCCAATGAATAACCTTACAATAGTTTCTAGGTGTGTTCAAGTAAAAAGAAGAGCCTTATGTGTCTCGCTTTAAATAAAAAACTAGAGATGATTAATGTAAGTAGTAAATTAGACAGGGAGGCATGTCAAAAGCCAGAGGACTAAAAACAAAGCCTCTTGCACCAGTTAGCCAACTTATAACCACAAAGGAAAAGTTCCTGAAGGAAAGGAAAGGTGCTACCCAGTGAACACATAAATGATAATAAAGAGAAGCAGCCTCACTGCTGATGTGGAGAAAGTCTGAGTGGTCTGGATAGAAGAGCAACCAGCCCCAACATTTCCTTCACCCAAAGCCTGTTCCAGAGCAAGGCCCGGACTCTCTTCAATGCTGTGACGGCTGAGAGAGGTGAGGAAGCTGCGGGAAAACTATCTGAAGCTAGCAGAGGGTGGTTCCTGAGGTTTGAAGAAAGGAGCTGTCTCCATAGCATAAAAGTGCAAGGCGCAGCAGCAAGTGCTGAAGCAGCAGCTGCAGCAAGTTTTGTCCAGAAGATCTAGCTAAGATCACCGGTCCACAAAACAGCAGTTTCAGTGCAGACAAAGCAGTCTTCTACTGGAAGAAGATGACATCTAGGACTTTCATAGCTAGAAAGGAGAAGTCAGTGCCTGGCTACAAAGCGTCAAAGGGGACAGGCTGACTCTCGTATTAGGGGCTGAAGCAGCTGTGAGTTTACACTGCAGCCAGTGCTCACAGACCTTTCTGAAAATCCTAGGGCCCTTCAGAACGATGCTAAATCTACTCTGCCTGTGCTCTAGAAATGGAACATCAAAGACTGAATAACAGCACATCTGTGCATAGCATGGTTTACTGAATATTTTAAGCCCACTGTTGAGACCTACTGCTCCAAAAAAAAAAAAAGACGTTCCTTTCAATATATTACTGCTCCTTGACAATGCACCTGGTCACCCGAGAGCTACAATGGAGATTTACAAGAGGATTAATGTTGTTTCATGGTAACACAACATCCATTCTGCAGCCCACAGATCAAGGAGTAATTTTGACTTTCAGATATTATTATTTAAGAAATACATTTCATAAGACCGTAGCTGCCAGAGATAGTAATTCCTCTGATGGATTTGGGCAAAGAAAATTGAAAACCTTCTGGAAAGGATTCACCATTCTAGATGCCATTAAAAACATCTGTGATTCTTGGGAGGAGGTCAAAAAATAACTTTAACAGGAGTTTGGAAGGCATTGATTCCAACCCTAATGAATGACTTTGAGGGGTTCAAGACTTCAGTGGTGGAAGTAACTGTAGATGTAGAGGAAACAGCAAGAAAATTAGAATTTGAAGTGGACCTTAATTATGTGACTGAATTGCTGCAATCTCGGGATAAAGCTTGAATGAATGAGGAGTTGCTTCTTATGGACAAGCAAAACAAGTAGTTTCTTGAGATGGAATCTACTCCTGGTGAAGATGCTGTGAACATTGTTTAAATGACAACAAAGGATTTAGAATATTTTGTAAACTTAACTGATAAGGCAGCAGCAGGATTTGAGGAGATTGACTCCAGCTTTGAAAGAAGTTCTACTGCGGGTAAAATGCTGTTAACAGCATCATATGCTACAGAGAAATCTTTCATGAAAGGAAGAGCCAGCTGATGTGGTGACCTTCACTGTTGTCTTATGTTAATAAATTGCCACAGCCACCCCCGCTTCAGCAACCACCATCCTGGGCAGTCAGCACCAGCGACACGCGGCAAGACCCTCCGCCAGCGAAAAGGTTATGAGTCGCTGAAGGCTCAGATGATTGCTAGCATTTTTTGGCAGTAAGGTATGTACATTGTTTTGTCAGACATAGCGCTATTGCATGCTTAATAGACTGTAGTATAATGGAAACGTAACCTTTATAGGCACTGGGAAGCCAGAGAACTGTTGTGACTGTTTTTATTGCAGTATCCACTTTGTTGTGGTGGTTTGGAGCTGAACCCACAATATGTCCAAGTTACTCCCGTACTGTGTGCTGCACGCAATCGTGTGTGCTGTGCTTTCAGATGACCAGCAGTGCAGTGGGTTTGTCTATACCAGCATCACCGCAAACACGTGCGCACTTTATTTTTAACTCAGTGCCTCAGAAGGACGATTGTCATACAAGACTCGAACCCAGGCCATTGCCTCAGATTCACTGAATCACAGGGCTGAAATATTTAAAGATATGAGAGTCCAAATACTCACTCCCAGGAAAATACACAACTGGTTGTCTAGCCTGGCTAGCCTAGGCCTGGATATCTCCATCAAGAATAGATGTGTAACTTCCAGGGACAAATCATTCCATCTTTCCGTAGGTCAGCCTAATACGCATTTTGTCCTGATCGAGTGTTCAAAGCACTGGTTTCAAAACAACTGAGTTAACCTGGTGCAGTTGTTTAATTCAATGGCAAGATAAAGCATTTACATGTATTTAACTATCAAATAACTTAAATGAATTTCAAGTGGATTAAAATATAAATCCAAAATATTCAGATTTTTAGGAATCCATTTGAACTTTCTAAAATTGTTTTTAAGACAATTTTTCCCGAGACTTTGTACCAATAAAGGGCTAACAAAGTAGGTAAGCTCAGAGTAAATCTGGCAGGGCTATGGTGGAAAGAAAAGAGAGCAATGGGCCCCATAGGCACCCACGCCCCGTTGACCCAACCTGGCATACGAGAGCACCCATTTACCACCTAGATACAGACGGGGCTGTTGCCTAAACCAGGCACAGGCAAATCATAGCCTGGGGCCACATCCAGACCGCACCTGCTTTGGGACGGCTTGCAAGTCCAGAATGGTTTTACAGATGGGCATTTGAAATCAATTTGATGATAGGGAACACTAATTGGTATCCCAATTACATGAATATTATGCTGCAAAAGAATGACATTTTTTTTCCATTGGCTGTAGACCTAAAACATTGTACTCAGATATTCTTATTATATTTTGAATTTCATCAAAAATTTGTGGAAATTTGTTTTTTTGTTTGTTATGTAAATGCCAAGATAATATCTTTCATTTTGCCGTTTGGACTCCAAAGCCAGAAATATTTACTCGGCACCCCTTTGCAAAACAAAGGTTGTGGACCCTGTTCTAAGCAGCCTCTGGTCACTCAGCAACGTAAGAATCAGTTGACTGGACACAGAGGAGATTAGTTAGAAGAAAATGAAACAGAACGAAATAGCCGATGCCTTAATCGCTCGTAACAAAAGCATAAGCGAACGCATTGCTATGATTGGAATTTATCCAGGGTGTTAAGATCAACTCAAAATGCCATGAGCTCTTTCATGTCCCTGAGAGCCCCGTTCTTTACTTTTATGTCCTTTCCAAAAGACAGAGCTCCTCCACGCCAGGTTATTGGCTCGATATGACAAAAGTAAATCTCCGGTGACACTTCCAGCAGCACATAAGAAGATAGTTCTCAGAAATGACCGATAATCGACCCTGTGTGACCTGCCTAAGCATGTGAGGTCTACCAGGCTCTAACGTTAAGTACAGAATTATCTCCCAGTAGACACTTTGCATGTAATGCTATTCAACTACTCAGAAAATGAACAAAATAGAGCCGAGTGAGAGAATGGACTCCTTTTTATGTCCCAGTGATAAATGAAATTGAGTTTTGACCAATTGATGGAAAAATTACCTCTTATTTCTAAAAATCAATGATGAAATAATTAGATTTAGCAAATGGGATCTTTTTTAAAAATGAAAAAAATCTATTTTAAGATCATCGGGGCTATTTCCTATAGTTAATCTAGGAGAATTCCCTGATCTGAATTTTCTAGGGTTTGGTTTGGTTTAATAAAAGATGCCAACCCTGTTGTATCGGTATTGCTGCATAACAAACCACCACAAAATAACAGCAACGGTGACTCGTCCATTTCTCATGTGTCCTTGGGTCAACCGCATGGTTCTTGTGACTGGAGTCAGCTGGCGGCTCAGCTGGGACTGGGCGGCTGAGCGTGGGTGCTCACCTGTCTGGGGCCTCGGGACGGGGAGCAGGGCTGAGCCGGTCCGCTTTCACTCGCTGTGCCCTCACACCTTCCACAGGGCGTGGGAGGGGCTTTGCAAGGGCAGAAGCTGCAGGACCTCTCAGACGCCGATGTCACCCAATGTCATCTCTGCTACCTTCTATTGGTCAAAGCTGGCCACAGGGCAGCTCAGGTTCAAGCGGTGGATAGTAGACCCTGCATCGTAGTAAGGGGAGTCTCAAATAACTGTGGCCATTTATAGTCTTTCACACGTTTATTCAGCTCTTACCACCATGAAGCCTGAGATACTTGTTAAGACCCTATAAAAAAGTCTGACAGTCCCTTGAAGGTTGTACACGATGCTAATACAAGCAACTAAAATAACAAAATTATGGAACAGGTGCACTTATCGTCTGTATGCAATTCTCTCCATTTTCTCAACTTGCAGCAGAATGAGTTTTATGTTGGAAGGCCAGAGACTTTCCTTCCCTGATCTGCCCTTTGCTAGCTGTGTGATATGGGGTCAATCAATGAAACCTTCCTGCCTTTGTTTCCTCCTCTCTGTCATGGGGCTAGGACGAGTGCCTGCTCCATAGAGTTTTGGGAGGATAAAGTAAGGTAATTTGTGTATAGTGTCCAGCATGGTGCTTGACACATAACAGCTCTGTGATTAATATTAACAATAATTATTCTATTACAGCCACTGATTAGTTGGTGAAACTTGCTAAGTCAGAAAGTGGAGGCTCTTAGATGAAATGATCTCAGTCTGCCTGTTTCTTCAAGCTGCTTTCATGGTGGCTCTGCTGAGAAGCTGCATAGGCTAGGTCACAGAGGGTAATAAACAGCCATGAAGCACAGCAAAAGTTCAAATTTTACTCATGAAATATCCACTGGGAGTGCGGCAACTTTCCAAGGTAGTTGTGGTCCATGTAGTGACTCAGGGATCCAGGCTACATTGGCACCCTAGCCCTCCTTAATATTAATAATTTAACACAAGTCCTCCTTGGTCACCAGGCCAGGGACAGACAAAGCAGAAAAATCACCAGGTTTTACATTGACTCAGCTCAGAAGTAACCCACCATTTCAGCTCACATGCCATTGCCTGGCACTAATCTCATGGTTCACCTAACTGGAAGATGTTTGAAACTATGACTTGGAGATGCTCCAGGGAGGAGGAGGCAGTAAGCCTGGATGCCATGAGCACATAGCATGGTCTCCTTTGCAATCGTGATTCAGCCTGTGCTCTGCCCCACAGTCTTCCAAATTGGCGCATTTCACCGTTCATAGTTCTGAATGGGAGCCAGGCCTCCCATTGATGTGTGGCACATCAATGCCTGGCATTTTCCTTTGATGTCATACTGGATAACACCAATCTTGTCCCATAGGAAAGCCATTCTGGAACGTAAGAAGATGGAAGGAAAGATGACTCAGTCAATCAGCAATGTGGGACGTGACTCGCACAGATCACCTTCCTGCCCACGGTGGTTTAATCTCCTTTGGGCTTCAACTACTGGATGAGCTTGTGTGAAATGTCATAAGGGGAATGTGGTTCTCATTAACTGACTCCTGGGGCATGTCAGGTGAGGTATTCTATTCCCTTTCTGTCGCTACATAACAATTGCCTCAAATTTAGCAGCTTTAAATGACACCCATTGATTGTGTCACAGTCCTGTAGCTGGCGTCCAGGTGGACTCTACTGACTGCCCTGCTCAGGGCCTCACAAGCCCCGAGGCACAGTGTCTGCTGGGCAGATGCTCCCTGGAGGCTCTGAGGGAAGTGCTGCTTCACTGCACCCAGGTCTGGGCAGAGGCCAGCTCCCTGTGGCTGCAGGACTCAGGTCCCGTGTCCCTGTTGGCTGTTGGACAAGGCCACCACTGCCCCAAGAGACCCGCAAGTTTGTTTTTACATCACATCAAAGCCAGCCATGGTGTGCGGGTTCCTTCTTACACTGTAAACCCTTTGGCCTCCCCCTCTGCTTCTGTTCCCGGCTGAACAGCCCCTTAACACTGCTGCTAAGGGGCTCTCCTGGTGGGGTGAGGCCCACCCAGGTTGTCTGCATCCATGTGTCACTGGATAACCAGGTGCCGGGGACCTTTGGACCATCTTTAGAATTCTGACTGCCCCTTGCACTAACTTTCCTGTGTCTTAACTTCACTTAATAATAAAAGCAGCCAGTGCTGGCCTGGTGCTCACCACGTGCCAGGCGCTGTTCACAGAGACCTACGAAGTGAACACTGCTTTCCTCACTTGACCGATGAGGAAACTGAGGCTCAGTGAAGTCCAGATCTTGGTTCAGGTCATGTGGCTCATGTGGCAGAGCGATTGAGAACCAGCGTCCCTTCCTGCCACCACTCTGGCGCCTCTCTACTAAGCTCTGGGGACCGTCCAAGTCCAATGCCAGGGCCACCACCCTTGGCTTCCCTCCACTCCACACTCTCTCTGAACCCACCTCTGCCTGGCTGAGGCCGGGGCACAGCGGGTAGCTGGTTGGATTGTTTAACTCTGGAGGGCAGG